>JABUQX010093749.1:32500-36565 GCA_015478945.1 Trachelipus rathkii | reverse complement strand
CCAGCAGGGGGTATCAAGAACCCTTCCCTATATATATATTATCAGTTTCCGCTGAATATAATATATATAGTATTATTATTATATATATATATAATATATATATATAGTATATATAATATATATATATATATTTATATTATATATATATATATTATAATTATATATATGACCTGTTATGCTTTACGACAATGGTCAGTCTTGAATTTTTTTTTTTTAGTTTTTTTTTTTATACATTCTCGGGTATATGATCCGTAACAGTTCAATTAAGGCGGTAAAAACCATGATTCAAAAAATATATAGGCACCAGTTACGTGTATACGGACTCCGTCTCAGTTTAAATTTTTTTTCTTTTTTTTTTTTAACTAAAGGAATATCCCAGAGTGTAAACCGCAAAAGGATGCAGGAGTTTCGTACGCGCTGCGCAGGTACGCTCAGACAGCGACTTCGGCCTTCCGGGTATGCCGGGAACACAGGGTAGGACTATTTCCCCCTCCGCGAGGGTCTCCGGAACCCCCGCTCTGGTATTTGGGTGTCGCGGGGGTCTCCCCCCTCCCTACGGGGTATGGGAAAACGTCCCCCCTCTGTCCCGCCGTCGTTCAGCGCCCCCTAATTTTTTTTTTTTCTTTTTTTTTTTTAATTTTTTTAATATATTATTTTCTTTTATACATTTTGTAATAAGCTTTACACGCTGAATTCCAAATATGTCGTGGTTGTTCTGTAAAGATGTCGTATCGTCAACCGATAAGAATTTCATTTAATTAAAAAAAAAATTTTTTTTTTTTTTTTTTTTGCTTTTTACACTTTTGTAATAAGCTTATAATCTTATTTCAATATTGTAACTGGGTTTTTTTCGTAAGTGTCGTTACTTTTTGAGATATTCATTTTTTTATAATTATTGAATATTTAAATGTTGATTTTAAATTACATTCATTTTAAAATAATTCGAACTTTTGAATCATGCCCATCACCACTGAAATTCATTGTTAGTATCATTATTACTTGCAATTGTTTAAAAAAAAAAAACAAAAAAAAATCTCAAAACCTGACGGGAGTTATTTTTTTTATGTAACAGCACCATATATATATATATAGTATATATATATATATATATTATAATATATATATATATATATATATATATATATATATATATATATATATATATATATATATATATATATTATATATATAAAATATATACTATAAATATATAATTTTTATGTATATATATATATATATATATATCTATATATATATATATATATATTATATAATATATATAATTATATATATATTATATATATTAATATATATAATTATATATATATACTATATATATATATATATATATATTAAAGAGAGTGTCTAAAAAAAAAATAAAGAAGTTAAAAAAGATAAAAAAAAAAACAAGAAAAATACAGTTAAATATTTAATAAAGGAAGACAACTTGTTCTTAATTAAGAGGTTTCTCCTGAAGGAAACCCTTAAAGAATACAATTAGTCGGTAGTTTTATTGGCTTAAGGCCTCAGACCGAAGGCTGTCAAGCGTGTTTATGGATTAGGTAAAATGCAAGTTGCAAATTGAAATGTGTTGTAATCGTAAACGTAGCTGAAAGATATTATGAAGGTAAATACCTATTAGGGAGTCACTTAAGACAATTTATCGTCTAAGCAATTTATATTTTAATAAGGAGAATTCTCTTTATTATAATTTATATTGAAAATTAAATAAAATGAAAAGTTGTTTTTATCGGGTCTACTCTAACTGTTCTTGGGATGAGACGATTTGAAAGTGAGAGCTCATCGACGGGTCTCCTTCAATTTGGAGCCATAATCACTTATGGAATTAGTTGGCGGCTCTTCTTCCTCAAATAAATCTCTTTACTCAAAATTCATTATTTAATCGTACTTATTATCTCGCCCTTCAAACCAGAATAGAGAAATTCTAATTCTCATATTACTTTTTCTGATTTTATATAGCTTGTAATTGTTGCAGGGATACTATTCTACTGGCTAAGCGCACTTTGACTAAACGGAAGTTTGTTGGCTCATAAATTCCCACAAACTTGCCAAATATAACTCTAACAGCTTTTGTATATCATCTGCATTTTCTACACTTATTAGCTCTGTTCAAGGTGTAAGTAAACACTAAGCCTGAAAAGACCTCGACCTCTTTTTTTTTTTCAATAATCTTCATCCGGCATCATTCTGAGTTGTTCTTCCCAACCCTTTTTCCTCAAGTGTATGATTATGTATCATTCTTCCCAAATATTTTTACTCAAGTGGCTATGTATCAATGAATCTCTTTCCCCATATTTCCATTCCCCAATATGGCTTCCGACACTCGAGTTTAACTGATCACTCACTTTTCCATCTTTCCTAATTGTAGTATTTAATCTTAAGGCATTATGGAGAGCATTATGTGGTGGAGCATGACATTTCGAAAGTTTCTAGATAGAGTATGGTATAAGTGACTAGCATTTATCTATGGTTCCTTCCTCCGGGATTTCTCCTCTTACTCATTAACTTTCTCTCAAATTCTTCAATATTGGCAGAACTTTGCCATAAGTAGCTAACTACTACTTCTTTCCGTATTTGTGGCATTCCTCATGGATCACTTTTATCTCATTCCCAATTTCAAGGTTACATTTACAATTTTATCAGCTACAGTTTCAGCACTATCCATTCTTTTTCCATGACGCAAGTTTCCAACTGCTCATTTCAAATCAGTTACCACTTTTGCACCTATGGAGATATAATTCTACTGTCTATTTTACACCTAAAGTTGCATCTCAAATTTAACCTTCCAATTTCATTCTTGCTAAACTGGATAGGGTTTTACTCTGAGTTTGCTTCAACCTCGTGAAATTGCACTACATAAACTCAACTCCTTTGCACCCCCTAATAAAAAATTCTACCCAATTTTCCTTTCCTTTCCAACGCCTTTATTGTCTTGCATGTGGATAATATAAACATTCTTGGTTTCATTATAGGCAACCTCTGCCTTAGAACCTCATACCATAATAGTTACCATGGTATCTTCAATGAACGTGGGAGCTTTGCTCAGACTGCGAGAATTGTTTCTCTCGCAAGATTACTTATTCCATTGTATGAAATACTGCTCTCACATGTGGGAGAGGGTGTGTGTCCCTTTCCACCTTCTGTTGAATAAGGTTAAGCTCAAATCTGAAAGAATTACAAACTGTTCTTAACCTTCTAATTCCTTTGACTCTTCAGCTCTGTGACAAGGCATTGGAGCTCTATCTTTTTTTCTACGGCAGGTGCCTGAGGGAACTGATCACTCCCACTCATCGCCACCCCTACGGAGATATTGAAGGGGAGGGGGGGGACATGTCATATCTTACCCGTTGTTGTGCCTACTTTTTTCCAACTACCTCTCTACTGTGGAATTTGATGTCATCTGTTTTAAATGTCGAATATAATCTTCCTCATTTTCACCAAGGAAATTTGCTAGACTTGAGTTGGATTGTGTTTCATCATTTTGTTCATGACTCCCCCCCCCCCTCCTCCTTTAATGTGGCTTAGCCTGTGAGTGGTGGTTGAAGTGTAAAAGAAAAAATAAAATGGAGGCCCACTTTGCTAGGAAACAATGAATGAAATCTAGATTTGACAGACGAAACTAAAGCTGAATGAATGCTTGAGCTTATATTCTACTAGTAAAAGTTTCCTTGGTTGCTTATACATTTGTAAAGTTAGAGTGGTTAAATCATTAAAAAGAACTGATCAATAGTAATAAAGATTTAAAAGGTATTTAACTGATTCCTTTCATTTCGATACATTAAAAACGTTTTGAGGAACTTGAAAAGCAATGCTACTCAAATTATTTTCAAAACGGCACAATAATACTAAAGGAATTTGGATAAAGGTGAGTGACCTGAAAGTAAACTCTTGTGAAATATTGCAGAAGAATCAATAGTCTTTTAATTTTATTTAATCAAAGGGCTTTACATCATTTTTAAGACAATAGTTCTCTTAAGTGACAGAGAAGCTACATAAGTTAACTTTAGAAATAAAAAAAAATTGTGAAATTACTAGCAGGTAGAA
>JABUQX010093749.1:15000-30000 GCA_015478945.1 Trachelipus rathkii | reverse complement strand
TACTAGTTGGTTAGAGCACTCCGGTTATTGTATACTTATCGCTGTAGGATACTCTGTGCAAAACCACCTGTACGCGAAGGCTAAGAAGTTCGAGTAGTTCCATAACCACTAAGTTTCGCTCGAGCATACACAATCTCCGCGGTGATGTGATAGATTAAAATCTCCTTAATGAAAATTAATGACTCGGACATCTTATCCTTTAAAAGGATATAGTTACATAAAATTGATACACCGTTAAATAATTCTACAATTGCTCAGATAATTTATTCATGTTGCATCAACTCCAGCTGTATGTCAATACGTTGTATGGGCTAACTTCCTAATATAGAAATAGATCGCGTGAAGTTTTCCATCAAGTTGCATTTTTATTTTTTATACATGTTAAATTATTTTAATATTGTTAAATTTTTTTATTTTAAATATTTTTTTATAAATATATTTTTAGGAGCTCGAGCCGATCGGTATAGTATAGAGGGTAGGGACTGAAGTCTCACCCCCTCCGTATACTATAGTTATACGGTTCTCCCCCGTCTGTTACCCCCATGAAGGCCGATATATAAGGCCCTGAACCTTTTCCTATCTTATAGCTATTTTATATCTGAGGGATATTTCCTTAGTTTTAAATAAAAAAATAAATATTGTATATTAATATATTAATTTATATATGTATATATAATTATATATATATATATATAGTATATTATATTATAATATATTATATATATATTATATATTATATTATTATATAATATATATATATATATATATTATATATATAATATTAATTAATATTTATATATATATATATATATATATAGTATTAAGTTATATATATATATATATATATATATATATATTAATATAGTGATAATAATTTTAGGTATAATAAGTCACAATACTCATATCTTTTCAAAATAACTACTAATAAGCTACTAGAGATAAAGGTATAATACTATTTTTTGGGTAAATCCTTAGTGAGGTAAATTTTTTTACAATAGTAAAATATGTTACAAAAATAATAATAAAAATAATAAAAAATATATTTATTGTTAATATTTTGGGCAATTTTGTACAAGCTATTTAGTTAATATGATGATATTACTGAGTGTGCCGTATTTTCAGGGAGCGGCTAGTCTTCCGACAGTTAAGGTTTTTTTAATTGAATTTTAGCCGTGTTGCTAGAGACGGATACCTGGATTATCCGGCTGGAGTTAAGCCGGATATTACAAGTTCGTCGACAGTAAATCGGATATTAATTTGACATTTAGCCAGTTGGATTTCACGGTCTCGTCTGATTTATTAATTTCGTTCTGGTAAAAAGGGGGTCGACTTATGATAATAATAAAAAGACTCTTTTTATTTTATTGCGTTCCATATCTCATTTCTGTAAAATATTTAGTGCTACAATAATATGAATTTAAGATATAACTAATCAATAGTTTATATTTTAGATTAATTCTATAAATTCTAGGAGGTTTTTATATTTATTTAATAAAATAAATATAATTATAAAATTTAAAAATTAATGAATTAACAAAAATCTTCTGCAATTTAAGCATTTTACATTAATTTCTTTAATTAAAATGTGCATAGAATTTATTTATTAACCATAAATATTATAAATAGGAGAGTAACTTGACACATGAAGATGAAGAAGAATTGGACGTAAAATAGTATACTAAAATATACTTAATTTAATTAAATTTTTTATACAGAATTTATAGTGAGAATAAATATAAAAGGATGATGATGATATACAATAATAATCATAAAATAATATATATATTATTGTTTCAAAATCAGATTGACTATTATGATGTGGTTAATAAATTCGCATGGTGACTTACTTTGGAACTCCGAATATATAATTAATCTCCTCCCAACTCCACCTCCATATAATAAAATAAATATATAGTGAAATGAATGGAATGGAATAAATACTTTCTGGAATAATGACACATAACATATGTAATTTACTTTAATTTTGTCGTAGCGGTTCTTACACGTGTATAAAGTTTTTGAAGCTACATTGAGCTCTCAGCTATGCATATTTTACCTTTTTACCTAATTTTAAAATATTAATATTTTTTAAGTAAGTGCAACTTTAGTTAATTCTCTTAACATGAAATTTATAGTTTTAGATCTGGGTTATAGAAAGTTTTGTATCTTAATATGATTGATATTTCTATCATTTTTCTTTATTAGGTAAATATTATAGAATCTACATTTTTTAAGTAATTTTTTTTAAAAGGATTAATCTTATTGATATGTTGATGATTTTGTTAAAATTACCTTTTCTCTTCAAAAAATTTATAGATACACACACATACCTATTAGCTTGAAATTAAAATTATGCCAATAATAAAATAGATTCGTTTGAATTTCTAGAGGTGAGAGAGTACCTACGAAATATTTTTTAGAAACAACATAACGTGTATAAAAAACATAGGTCTAACATGAGCTTTATATATTATAACTTTTAATAAAACTATACATGAATTTATTAGAATTATATACATTATTATATATTTTATTTTATGTTATATATATATTATTATATATTTATATTATATAATATATATATATATTATATATAATATATAAGGTATATTATATATAGTCTACAAAAATGATTTCATTCCTATAGGGCCCTATTGATTTTTCAGAATAAAAAAAAATATTCCATAAAATGTATTAAGGGGAAAGTGGAGACGAAGTTATATATAACTCTAAAGTGATAGTCATAAACGTCATCCCTACGCCCTCGACGCATATAAATATACTATTACCGGGATTTAGTATATACATATATTAATATATATATATTATATATATTAATTAATACATATAATATATATATATATAATATATAATATATATATATATTATTATATATATATATATATATATATATATATATATATACTATATATATATTATATATATATAATTTAATATTATATTATATATATAATTATATATATATATTATAATAAATAATATATTAATATTATTATTTATATATATATTATTATAATATATATATTATATATATATAATATATATTAACTATATTATATATATATATATATATATATAATATATATATGAGCCAGTCTCTCAGATTATGGTATGCCCCCTGTATCTAAAAAATAATATATATACTCAACTATATATTTACCATAAAACTCATTATATATATAAATATAATTTTATGAATAATTCAGTCGTACAATTAGTAATGACTATAAAGAAAACTAAATAAATAAAAATAATTAATTTATTAATTTAATAAATAATCCAAAATATTTATATATAAATCGGTAATTATTCTCAAACTAATTTAAATCAATGTATTCAAAATAAATAAAATAAATTTTCCTTATATTCTTTACATATATAGCTTGGAAAGAAGAAATCAGAAGAGAGATGGAAAGCAGATAGAAGCATATAATATTTAAAAATGAAGAGAAATTGATTAAAAGATATAAATTAAAATTTAGAAAGAGTAGTCTCAGTATGAGTGTGTAAGATTTAGGTCGATTCAGGTCTAATTTTTATAATTATACTCTCTCGTAATTCCAGTAGCTCATAGGTTATATCTTATGATATTAGAAGTTGTGTGTTGTGGTGTATTGTTACGTTGCTTTATGTAAATTATTGTAAGGTTATGTTTAGATTATTTTTTGAATTGCTACTTTAGATTATGTTAGGTTATGTTAGATTAGTTTTGACTTTTTAGGTTTAGTGCTCGTCCGTGCTCGGTTGGCTGGCGTAATGGTTATACGCGGGTTAGGTTAGGTTCTATAGGCTCTATTTAGGAATAGATAAGGTTGTAGGGTGACTTTCGTATAGGTCTATTGTGGAATACAGGTGCTGAAGGTATTTGTAGTGTGTGGAGGGTGAGATGGGTATTAGGTTTATTCGTTACATTGAAACCTAAGCTAGGTTAGTTATTGTTTAATGTAGTTTAAGGTTTTTTTTAAGAGGTGTTTTTTAGTAATTTTAATTTTATATACATGTGCATTTATACCTATCCTAATTATACATTATTGCAATGATACTTGATTGTCTCATTAAAACATAAGTGTTTATGCTAAGCTGTTTTACAGTTAAGACTCCTATCATAGAGTTTTTCGATTTTACATACAGTCGGGATGTATTCGTAAATCATAGAGTGAATGTGGTTGCTTTTAACTTAGATAACACATTAAACCTGTAGTTAATAGGTATATATTATATATTATATATATAAGTAATATAAAGATTTAGTTTAGGAGTTTCAATATATAAAAAATGATTATGGAAATCTTTGAGTTTAGGTATTTTATACAATATATCCATTTTACCGTTGAATCAATAATACTCCAAATAAATATCGAAGATAAGGTATATATAATATATTTATATATATATATATTATATATATATTACTATATATATTATATAATATATATATATATATATATATATATAGTATATAATATAATATTTAAATATATTATTATATATTAATATTAATAATATATATTATATTTATATATATATATAATTAATTATATATTATATAATATATAATATTTATATATTATATTATATATATAATATATAATATATATATATATATATATATATATTATATATATAATTTATTTAATATTTATATATAATATATATATATTATATATATATATATTAATATATATTAATATAATAATATATATTAATATATATATAATAATATATATATATATATAAATAATAGATATATATAGTATATATTAATATATATATATTATATATTATTAATATATATAATATATATATATATATAGTACTAATATATATATATATATATTATATATATTTTATAATATATTAATTATATATATATATATTATATATTAATATTAATATATTATTATATATATATATATATAGTGTGTGTATTATATATATATATATAGTATATATATAATATACTATAGATAGTGTTGAGTGTGTAGTGTGTTCCTCGCTCGTGAGGTGAGTGGTGTAATTTTCTTGACTTACTGCGATACTTTTACTATTGTTAGCGATATTATACCGCAATCTGTCGGTGATTTAATATACACGCTCAAATAAAGTATGAGGAAATTTTAGAGACAATATTTTCTCTCGTATTTCGCTACATTTGATAATCGAATAATTTTGTTTAGTGGGCACTATGCAATTGATAATAGACGCGAGTGTTTACGCCTTATATCAGATCTGCCTGTTTACCAGAGACGACTACTCAACCTAAGAATAGAGTCCAGTTTAATTCAAATATTGATATATGCTCAAAAAATTATATATAATTAAGTGAGTCCATATAACATAATTTTACCACTAACGTATATATATGGCCAATCATTATGTAAATATCAGATATTGATAAGCATAATAATACAACACTGGAAATAAAATTACGTTTATTATTTTTAATATAATATTATATATACATAAATGGACTAATTGAATATATTTTTAAAAGGTTTCTTTTATATATAATTAAATATTCTATATAAAATAGATAAAATAATTATTTATAATAAATTTACAATAATATTAAACTTATATATATATATTTAGAGTCGGTCCTTTATCTCTAATTCAATCCTCACCCCATCCATATAAAAATTCGGACGAGTGTGAACGACATACTATTTTAATAATTTTTTTTTATTTTTTTTTTTATTTTGTTTTTTCCTTCGATCTCGGTTTGCACAAACTCAAAGTATCTACCAATTACAAGGTTTGTGAGTGATCTGATTTAATTGTGGTCCACAGGACTTTTAATTCGTTTTAGCCGACTAATTGTTTCTTAATGAGCTGGTTGATTAGAATTATATATTTTCTCTCTTATATTTTTGTTTTTTGCAATTTTTATCTTTATTTTGCCAAATTAACGCACTTCATAAGATATTATAATATAAAATAATTTTTTATTCACGATAATATTTCCCCCCATTTAGGGGGGCTCGAGCCGGGACTGAGCATGTCAGATGTGAGAGTGTGCGCGCGCGCAAAGTGCTCTCTCCCTCGTTTCTGTGTATCACTACAAGTGTGCAGACCGGAGGACCCGCCTACTGATATATACTTGGTAAATAATACAATGCTAAACACGTTACAAGCAGTGGTTAATTACTTATAGTCATCTCTATTACGCGGTTTACCTAAACTCGTTGATAAAAAAGAGTTATTGTCTGGTAAAAAATGTGCTCTCAAAAAGATTAAAAACATTAGATCTTACGTGTCCCGCGCGCTCTTTATCAACTCTGTGTTAGTGTTATATATTATTATACTATTTAAGTTATATTAACCATATAATGTTTAACATTTTGGTTATAACGAAAAGATGGCAGGTAGTACTGGGGTTCTCTCAAGCCTCCTGGTTGTGTGACGACGTGAGAGTATGGTGTGGACTTCGTCCACCTTCCTCATGTTACCAGT
Organism: Trachelipus rathkii; assembly: GCA_015478945.1. NCBI lineage: Eukaryota > Metazoa > Arthropoda > Malacostraca > Isopoda > Trachelipodidae > Trachelipus > Trachelipus rathkii. The sequence goes on along the minus strand of JABUQX010093749.1, from coordinate 23,526 downwards.
TATCTCGGCTCTGTATTAACGCTCTAATTCAGTGAAGCACGGAGATTACATTCTATATTTCTCTATTTATAAATTGAATATTCTCCGACTTACACGTGTAAACATTAACTGGTGCAAACAATAAATGAAATAGAGGAATAATATATGTAATTAGATTACTATGATACATGTGCTGTCGCTCGTTCTCTAGCTCATCAGAAAATTTCGCATTATAGATCCAGAGTTTAATAGACATAAGTTATATATATATATATATATTATATAATATATATAATATATATAATATATATTATATATATTAATAATATATATATATATATATATATATTATATATATATATATATATAATATATATATATATATATTATTATATATATATTAAATATATATAATTATATTAATATATATATATATATATATATATATATATATATATATATTATATATAATTTTATTCAAATTATTTGGAATATTTCTCTAAACGAGGAAGAAGAAACTCTTACCAGAGATATAATATTTTAATCCGGATTATTCGGCCGGATAACAATGATATCTCACGGCCGTAATTACCGGGATAGTGTCAAAAACTTAGCCAGGATAGTCCGTGAGATATACAGTGATAGTTGCCGGATTATCCGTGACCTCAAATCCCTTTATAGAGTACTCTATTTAGAGACCTTTTTATATTATGTGATTACTCAGTATTTTAAAATTATAAAGTATAACTTTCTTATATTAATATTATTTATTTATTTTTTTTTTTTACTATAAAACAAAGATTCAGATCACCTGGGGAATTTTCAAAACCGTTGAGCGAAGGAATAGTCTGGTCTCTCTGACCTTTCGGGGGAACTTAGGTGATAGGTAAGGTCAAATTTACCCCTCACCTCCAGAGTGAAGGTCTTCCGGAACCTCCACCTGCATTATACTTTGGTATTTTTCATTGATCTGTGCGCACTAAAAAAGTCCGACTCTTATGCAACGGCTTATATTGGAAATTACGTCCCTCCCTCATGTGTTTCCCCGTTCGCTCGTGAGCCCCCTACATTTGCCGTGTAATACCTTTACCAACACCAGAGCTATAAGAATATAGTAAATATATTAATATATAATTAATATATATATTATATATAATATATATATATATATATATTATACATTATATATATTACTGTTATCATAAAATATAATCACATCTAAGATATATTATATATTATCTAAAAAGAATAATTTATAGTTCCCCAGACGCTCCTAAAATAAGAATAAATATGCGTAAGAATCTTTATTAGTTTAATTTAAATTTAGATAATTGACTGTTTGTATTTGCTTAGAATTAAATATTTATGAGTTTAATGAGAAATCAAAAAAAAAATGTGCGATATTAACACATTCTATTTTAAATCTTCTTAGAAAAGTTTTTAACAATCTGGCAATGTTGCGCTATTTTTTTATTTTTTTTATATTTAAGAAATTTAGTCTCCTATATGTACAACTTTTTAACAGAATTTACTTTAAGGTACCTTATTCATTTCCAGTCATCTCACTGCTCTGGACTAGTCGTAGTTATGTGTGAGGTAGGTTTAAGTTGTTTGTAGAATATGTGTTTGTTAGGCTAATGATTTGGGTGTTTAGTACTTCGAATTAAATCATACAGTATATCACCAATTGCATATTATAGTATAATATATATATAATAATATATATATATATATATATATATATTATATATATTATATAATCTTATAATATTAATAATATATATATATATTAATATATTATATATATATTATATAATATATTATATAGATATATAATAATATTAATATATATAGTTATATATATATATATATTATAACTTACTTATATTAATATATTATATATATATATATATTTTTATGAGGTTGTATATATATATTTGTTAGCGGTATCCCCTAATTACTCAGCATATGCGGGATATCCGCTATCAATTTTCACTTTATATCTCAGGCTACATATCCGTCAACCTTCTATCCGCATAAATTTTTTATTTAGCGTGAGATTAGCGGATTAAAGTTAATAATTTTCATCTTATATTAATGATATAATATTATAGTGCGAAGATAGACGATGAGAGTGGACGAACGCGAGTGACGCACGCTCACGCATTATTAATTAAAAAACCAGCTTCATAATAACTTTATTTATCATACGTTACTAACGGTACAGTTTCTATACTAATTAATTTGTCCTATATATATATATATATATATATTATATATATTAATTATAATTTTAATATTAATTAATATATAATTAATATATATATATCATTAATATATAATATATTATTATTATATATATAAATATATATTATATATATATTAATATTATATATATTAATTATAATATTATAGGAATGAGTAGTGTGAAATGACGTCCATATTAGGTAGATTCCAAGCGATAGATGATTGATAAAAGTCAATATGTGGTACTTTAGTATGCTAGCTGCAAGTCATATGACGCACGTCATGCTGAATTGCTATTGTGTGATGTAGAGATGAGTTATAGTGCTCGATGACCTCTCGCATAGTACGCAGAGATTGACTGAGCAGTGTATGACGACTTGCTGATTTTTTCTAGATTCGTATATGAGACTATAACTCTCATAATAATTTCTGTTTGATATATCAATGTTCACACAGCGTAGTGGGGTATTTAAAATTTAATTGGATTGCCATTTTACGCGATGTACTAAATAGACTTCGTTATACAGCGCGTTGGTAGATTCTGCCACCTGCCTACATAAAGTGTCGACGTACGTAAAGATTCAGCACCTGAAATCAGTAAACACACGGCCACGCATTCACATTTTGATCTAAGCTCATAGATATATTGTCAGTCTTTGGTGTTTCACGCATCACTTAACAGTCAATTAAAGAGACCTTATATTTGGCCTTCAGATACAAACATCTTATCCTAGGAAGCAGCTCGTATGTGTAATATGTTTCAAAAAGTGACAACGTAATTTTCGATTATCGATCAAGGAGTAGATAATCTCTAAGAGGAGCACCAGCTGATAAATCGCAGAGCGTGTAAGATCCTAGAGAGTCTGATCTTGTATTTGTGGACGAACCCCGGAGAAGTAATTGATAAAATTTTAACGTTCGCACTCAATTACTATTTTCAGAATGTTTCCGCGCAGGGAAAAAAAAATTCTTGCGAAGTTATTGAAACAAGACACTTTGAAATTTGCCGATGAGAACCAGAGATCACTCAAGTGATTGTTACTGTATAGTTAAAAACGTCAGGATTATAACAAGAAACAACAAAGTGTGTAAGGGATAGGCTATATCCTGGTGTAGCAGTCTTCCCTCACTGGATTCAGCTTGCAGTCTCCCTCTCTCACGAGCGATGACATAAGCGAATCAGGCTAGCTCTTCACTCTCAAAGGGCTCTGAAGCAATTGCATCATGCAATTTATACAAATTTTGGTTAAGATTATTAATCCACTTTGTATAATAAAAGGAAGGTTCACGGGATCTAATTATATAATCTTTTTTTCCAAATAATTGAGATCTAAGTCGCTCAGAAAGGCAACGGTATAAATTTTAGATGGAGTTTGGCAAGCAGAGGTAGGTGTCGCTCAGAGTATTTTCCTGCACTCTGTAATAGCGTAGATGGATATTAGACCAGCTTTGAGTTGATACGATTTGCACTAGTAAGATTTAGGACTATCCTCAAAAAATTTTTATTATCAGATAGGCTGTTTATTATAAAGCATCAAGACTGCACTAGTGAGTAAATAATTATGCACTGAAAAAGTTAAGCTATAATTATCCTACTTTCGATATCATAAAGTAGGTTAAAAGGGCGTTTATTCTGCTTAATATTTTCTTGATATTATATATATATATACTTAAAGTGTTCTCGATTGGATTTGATTGTATTGCTCATAACCGGACTGTTTTTTAAATATTATTGAAGAGTTTGTGATAAATTTGCAGTGACCTATTAATAACGCAACCTGATAATTGCTGAATTTGATATCATTGAATAGTTATCATATGACAGTAGCTTATTTGAAGTGGTTAATGATCGGTCTCTGCATCAATAGATATTTATTTTGTTGTTCGCGCAGTTTCCTGTAGTCGTTAAAACTTCTAAAACTACTGTCTTGTGCTCGACTGATTCGCTAAATACATGGTGTGCAACGGCACATTTCCAACAGGTGAAGTGATTGTTTACACTTCCAGAAAATGCTCGCATCGCGGATAGTGGTCGAAAATAAATCACCAACTATATTACGTCAAATCACCAATGGATTCATCATGTTTATATTATGTATAGTACTATTAAAATGGTCTGCTATTTACTCTTCACTTTGGCCTAAGCTAATACGGATACACTCATAGATTAATCCATGTTATATTTTGTGTTATGTTGGAGACAGCTAAGTAGTTACTGTGTGAGATTAAGCTTATTGTTAGGTGCAGTATATATTTTTCGAATTTGGTCACTCCTTGTTCAAGATTCTAGACCTCTAAATCCTAGGTGATCTCAATAACATTCTATTAATATCAGCCTTCATTGTTGTACAGTAATTAGAATATATAGATAATATTTTTCTCAACCTCTGTCATTATATATATAGTAACACTAAGACAACACCTACGTTAATCCTGGTTTCTTATTTTGTATTGCATTTATTTATGATTAGAAGCTTTATCTCCATTTCGTAGGAGAGGACTGTTTCTCTTAATTTGACAATAACTTAATTCGGCAGTTGTCCCCATATAACATGCTCGTAATTGCTATATTTATGAAAAAGTAAATTTCAAGAGGAGACAGGTGAGAATAATCTTGGTTATGATAATTATGTCCTGAGCAAGTATACTCCATTGGTTGGGCTAGTCCTACTATGTTATAATAGTGACGTAGAGATATTATTTTCGAGTTGTTGAAACAATGACAGAACTTTAAAAGGAAATGAACGCTTGCTTGTGTGAGGATATGGCCTATACTCTCACACATAATGTGTCAGCCAGTTGTGTAAGAATGAAATTTCTCGTTGGATATATTAATATTAAATACCTCTCGCGTAAGAACACAGTCAAAATTACATACTGAAATTCGTCCTAATTCAAACTCTTAGAAGGTAGCTCTATCTCAAAAATCTTGGTTTTTGCAACATGTGTGAGTCATCAAAATTGCATTTATATTACTATATAACATTTGTGATGGGAGGCAGGTCGAAAAATTCATTTATTGATTCTCAGGTATTATAGCAGTAAAGGGTGACATGTATGAGTTATAATACTCGCAATTATATATTCATCACTCTAATAGATATTGATAAGTTATATATGATGGATAGAGCAGATATATAAGTTATCTAAGGTAAAATTTTAGATAATGTATTATTATTAGAGAGTATAATATATCTGATTAATTTGAGATTGGTATATATAATGCTATCATTATGACTAGATGAATGTCCACAGTAATATTTAAATTTAATCTCTAGTCAGGAAAAGGCCACTTATCGAAAATTTTTAACTTTAATATATTATTAGTATTTATAACCTAGATTCTCGAAATTTAATAATACTTGCTACTAGTTTAACATTATTTACAATAGAAGTTGATTGGATTTGTTAAATCTTATATTATTAATATATTATATTCGCTGTATAAGAGTCTCTCAGTAAAATAGGTGTAGTAAATGGTGTTTATCTGTATCCCTTTATCTTTCCATGAGTAAAAATGCCGACAATATTTAGATATGATATATCAAAATTGAACTATTTACGTGGATCACGATCTCCAGAAGTACACGCTGAGAAACAACCTGCCTATGACTTTAATAGAAAGATTATCAGAATACGAAGTGAATAAGATCAAATAAATTAATTATATAGTATAAAGTTTGGAAAATTATTTCGTATTCAGAGGCCAAAGTTAGTCAAAAACAAGTTACAGATCTAAGACTACTTATATTATTACAATCAGAATATTTTAAATATGGCTGCCCCCATTATATTTCAATTATATTTGTAATTTAATTATATTTAATATTATATATTTCAATTTAAAAGACTCATTCTACTTACAAGAAACTCAATCCTCTGAAGAATGTGTATCTCAGTAATTTTTAAGAGTACGATTTACCGTCTGGATTGGAAATCTATGATAATTAATATAATCTTCTTTCATTCTTCATGTGTTTAATATTATATTCATAAGTATATATAATTATTTTAAAGGAAAATTCTTATGAACTCATAAATAATAATAAATATATTATGATACATATCTCGGAAATAAATAATCTCTCAAAACTTATTATAATCTCCATATAAGTGGAATGAGTGATTGAATTCCGGTTACTTTTATATTGTGTATATATAGTTTATGTGGTAATGGTTATTAGTTACTCTGCTTAATTATGGAATTTTTATATCTATCTGTATACGATTTATAATTTTAATTGATATCAATATTACTATAAAAATTATAAATTTTTTTAATTATGAACATAATACGAATATACTTTTAAGAATATCTGAATGAGAGAAGATTGACAAATTGGCAATCATTTTTAGATTATATTTTACTCTCTTATCCTAATATATATGATTGAAATTATAGAAGTAAATTTATCATTAATACTCGTTAAATATTTTTTATTATCAACAAATATATTATATTTTAATTATATTTGAGGCTCAAAAGGGACATACTTCATTGTTAGTTTATATGCAAATAGTATAGCTCTCCATTTTTACAGGTAATAATGTATTGCAATTAATAATTATATTAGTATATTATATTACAAACAATATATTAATTATATAATAATTATGTTATTAAGTGTTAATATTTATTATTCATATTAGACATTACTGGTGATGACATCTTAAACATATATGAAAAAATTGAAATATATTATTAATTTAATTATTATATTTAATTTATTATTATATATTAGAGAGAGAGAGAGAGATGAGAGACGAGATTAGATTATTTGTTTATTGTTACGTTAGCTTATGTAAATTAAGTAAGGTTATGTTGAGTTAATGTTATGTTAGATTATATTTGAATTGTTACTTTAGATTTTATTATAGTTTATGGAAACCCACTATTTTATTGTGTAATTATTATTTTTTATTATTTTGTATGTTTTGTTTCATATCAAACGATGATATTTAGATGTTATTATAAAGAACGATAGTTAATTTCTACTGCATTACGGAAAATAAAATTATTGATGTCATCCTTCCTTTCATTTTTTTCTTACAAACCTCAAGCTTTGAGTAAGCTATGTCGAGAATACTCCCAAGAACCACAAAGAAGTCAAACACGTTCCATGAATCCAGAAAATAAAACTGGAAAAATGGGGATTTAAATTGTAATTTGGGAGTGTAGAGAAATGACGAATTTAAAACTTTGAATTTTTTTTTTTTTTTTACCAAATACTAAATTTGAAAATCATTTCTATTATGATTGACTTAAAAATTTGATGTCAGTTGAGTCTTTTTTAATCCTTACTTTTTCCTATACGAACTACTGTCAAAATATTTGCACGCATTCCCCACTATAAACTTGTAAGTGTTCATTTTGGTGAAAATTATATATATATATATATATATATATATATATTATATATATTATATTACTATATATATACACGTACTTGGCCAGCCTTCAAAAGTTGATACTGTAAAAAGTGTTAACATTGCTTTTTGCCACGTTGTCAAATGAAATTGAATTAGCTCCCACCATTCCTATCCTAACCTCAGGCTTGTTAATCTCCATCTTGATACCTCGAAAACTTTCCCTATTTTATAAACAATTAGTATTTATTTAATACATTTGGTTTTAAATCAAATAAAAGGAAAAAAAATTAAATTAAATGTGTTAAATGTTCATAATAGAGAAATCATGGGAATATATATATATACTATATATATATATATATATTATATATATATTATATTATATATATATATAATATTATATATATATAATATATTATTATTATATATATATTATATATATATATATATATTATAATATATATATATATATATATATATATAATATATATATTTATATATATAATATATATACTATATATATTATATATGAGTATTATATATATATATATATATATATATATATATATATATATATTATATATATATATATATAATATATAATGGGAATATATATATATTATATATATAATAATATTATTCTTCAGTGTAATAAATTTATTATAGATGCACCGATATCCAAATTTTTCCTATCCTGGTTTATCGGTCGATTATTTGGCTAATACTACTTAATCGGGATTAATTATATTACATAGAGATTTTTATTCAAAATTATTAAAGCAGTTCGGTTGAGAAAAATAAAACAAAATATAAGAAACGGTAATTTAAGTTTAATTTCAAATCACTGGAAATTTTTCTTTTAATAAGTAACACATAATACTGCAGCTTCAGATAATTAATTGTATAATTTATTTTATTTAATGTCTGTAA
>JABUQX010093749.1:2500-5000 GCA_015478945.1 Trachelipus rathkii | reverse complement strand
ACTTTTTTGTTTTAAATCGTCATCGTCTCGTCATCGGCAAACCTTCTCGCCGATTATTTCTCGCATATATATAATATTAAGAATTTTGAATAAATATTCACACTCCACTCTTAATCAATTAATATATATATATATACACACTAATAATAACACTCATAATAATAATAATAATAATAATAATAAATAATAATTAATAATATTTTATATATATATAATTTATATTCCTCTCTCTATTATATATTTATATATAAAATTTATATATTCCTATATATTATATATATATATATATGAGTGAGTATATAACTATATATAAATATATATAATATATATATATATATGCTATAAATACTATAATATAAAATCATATACCCATTTTGCTTATGGTATGTATGACATTCCAATGCCTAATGGTTCGCCTTTCTGTTATGCGTTCATATCCACACTCATCCTCCAGACAACATATCATATACACATACTTATATTCCCACCCCTCTTCTAGACAACATCTTACAGACATCCCTATCCTTATATCCATACGTGTAGGGAGAAAAAATTGCCCACATCGTAAGTCCTGCGTGTCGTTAGAAGTTTCGACTAAGGACGGTGGTGTGCTACGTGCTTGGCTGCTACTACCACTTATCTTGCCAGGAATGCTAATGCATGCCTCTGAGAAGGTCGTGATCGCAGTAAGTCGCTTTTCTATCCTTCGGCGAAATGGTATGAATCGTATCATGGGTATATGGAATGTCAGAGGAATAAATGTTGACGAGAATATAGGAGGAGGTGATGGATGTATTAGAAAGGGCAAAATTTGATTTGCCGCTGTGACTGAAACAAAGATGAAAGGAAACGGTGAAAAATGAGTGGTGTGGTGTGGAAATGTGTTTGTGTTGCTGTGGAAATGAATGAGAGGGGATAGAAGGATTTGCAATTCTGAATGAGTGAGTTGTTGTAAGAGCTATGGTAGATTTTTGCTATGTCGCGTAGTACTTAGAAGTCTAAAGGTTAAATTTAGGTTTGAAAAGGTCCAAAATTTGTGTGGTTGCGAACATATTGATCATCTGAGGGTAATGTTGAAAGAGTACGATTTCTGGGGATAATCTGAATGATGTTTTTGGATGGGGTGAGAATAGTAGATTCAGTTCATTTGCCACATATCTACCCATTCAAGGATTTCTCTCTCTCTCACGCTCTCTCACACCACTCACGGGCGAATATGCGGTGTAGTACTCTCATATATTATCTTCCCTAGCGCAATATTACGGATATGAGCATCAGACGCAAGGCTTTAAAGTGAGGAGATTAACTTCAGTAGGAAACAGAAGATGGAAGATAATTCCACAAAAAGAGGTGGTGGGGAAAGAAGGAAGCACCACAGGAAACTAGCCTTACCAAAGTCAACACAATACTCGTGCGCAGGATACAGCAACCTATTGTGCATCGAAGGCGTTCGTTAAAGTAGGGTCGGTACGCGAAGTGATAAGTTCCCTCGATAACTTTGCCGCTGCCATCGACCCTGTATCCGTACCTATAGGATAGAGAATAAAAGCACCAACTCGCCTCGCAAAGATAGAGGGTCAAGTGAACTGGAAAGTACAGAAACAGTTTATAACCTTTTTGCCGCTTGACCATCGACCCTGTCCAAAAGCGGGTGAAACCAGAGCCCCCCACCCCAGATATTGATAGCAGTCTCATACATGCAGCGAATGAGACTTTTTATAGCGGAGCAAACTGATAAAAAGGAGGAAAGTCTCACAGTCTTAACAGAACTTCCAGTTTCTTTGTGGCCGCCTTAGCAACCGTTGTGAAGTGAGGTTTCCAAGACATTTTTTGTTTATTTTAAGGCCAATGATGTTTATATTGTCAACAGGAGAGACAACAAGAACCCCAATCGAAAAGAGACAGGAAATTTAGAAGGTATTTTGGAGAAGGAGATTTGTAGAAGTTGGGTTTTTAAAGATTGAATTTCACAAAGTTATTTCTATTCATCAGCAGCGAGTATAAAATCGGAAAGATTAAGACGAGATGGCACTTCCAGAAGGTAAAGTGGGAGTAGAATTATGAGTTAAGAATGAAGGCGAGTCATCGGAATATCGAGTTGGACAGAGTTAGAGGTGAGGTTGAGAAGATCATTAATGAAAAGTAGAATAAAGTAGGAGATAAGACAGAACCCCGAGGAACACCACTATTGACAGAATAAGAAGAAGAAGTCTCGCCCCATCAACAACAGCCGGTATTGAGCGATTTGAAAGAAAGCTAGATATAAGTAGCAAAGAGAAGGAGGAAACCAAGGAGGGGAGCTTGGGAGAGCAGTGACGCGTGCCATACTCGGTCAAAATGCTTTGGATATGTCAAGCGCCACCACCCAAGTCTCCGTAGTTCCTAAGAGCGAAAAACCATAAATCGGTTAGATAGGAATGTATATCGCAAGTAGACTTCGTGCAACGAGAGCCGTACTGGCGATCGGAGTGAGTTTCCAGATGATCTAACTATATGCAGT
>JABUQX010093748.1:5000-14439 GCA_015478945.1 Trachelipus rathkii | reverse complement strand
TTGTGTAGAAAGAACTAGGAGTGCGGGGATTGGAATGCAATTGCAGAAATCAGAAGGACATACGAGGGGAAAAGAGACGGAAACCATATTCTCCTGTGGGCAATTTTTTCTCCCCACACTATAGGGGATTATAAGGAGATAGGAGTCTCTGTATGATGATATGGTTAATGATAAATATCCGACCCATGCCAGCAGTTGTCTTAAAAGAGGGTGGGCATTTGCTTAGGATATAAGCTCTGATATGACTGTATATCGATAACCATTGTACGAACTTGACTGCTGGATTAAAAAGGTATGGTGGTCCTCTTAAAAGATTGTGTGTCTGGAGTGTATGCAGTATCTGTCTCGTGGTAATTTGAACACTTAAGCAGAACAAAAAGGTTGCGGACGAAACCATTACATGGCAATGGAACATGAATATAGGATGGACGATAAATCTTTCGATTTACATAATTGGCATTATTACCATCATTACAAGATCTTCACGAAGGCTGGGATTATTAATAATTGACTCTGGTAATCTGCATTCTGCAAGTTTTTTTAAAACAATCGGAATAAATATTGAATAATGTAATATAGCCGGATTTATTCTACGTGATCTAGAATCCAAATTGAATGATAGCCAGAATCTGCAGGTACAAGAAGTATAACGTGAATATAAATATAATTATAGTAATATATTTATATATTAATATTAGTAGTCAGTTAAGTTATATCTAAATCTAGCCTGACTAAGACTTATATACTATTATATATATACCTCAATAATAATATAATATTAAATATAATTGATGGCTATACGTAGATAAATGTATAGCCGATAAATCGGTATAGTTTAATATATTTAATTATATATATAAATTATTATTATTATTTTATTTATGTTCTCTTGTTTAACTATATTATTATTATGTATTATATTATATATTATTATATTATCTATTATCATATATTATATTTTATTATTATTATTATTATTATAATTTTATTATGATTATTATTTATTATATTATTTGATTATTATTTTTATTATTATTTTATTATTATTATGTAGTTATTATTATTATATAAAATTGATTATTTAATTATTATTATAGTTATTAAATTTCAGTGCAAAAATTCCTAATATTTGCCTTCATATTAATCTGTGTGCCTCCCCACAAATAATTGACAAATATTGACGATGACAGTGAACTGATTTAGCAAAAAAAAATTCCGATTTTTGCGACATGCATGGACGATGAGCATTAATCGCTACCCATTTCAAATATATAATATTATAGTTAAATATATATTAATATTAATATATATATATATATATAAATATATATGTACGAATTTATAAAAAAATCGTATCGAATATATATATACAGTATATAGATTAAATGATAACCGGATCTGTATCCCGATATATTATGGTATATATATATATATATGGTAATGATAGCCGAATCTGCTTAAGGCATTAAATGTGAATAATGATATGACGGATGAATTAGCATACACGCAGAACGTATATATCGAATAAATGAAATAGCCGTGAGTTCTTTGACATGTAATCGCAATGATATTAATATGCAATTGAAATCTGGCGAAATAATCTATAAAAGTTTTCCTGCTCCCAAAAGTTCTTTTTATCTTGTTTTAACAAAAATATGTTTTAAATAATAGAAAAGTTTCAATCTTGCAAAATTTTTGATTGTGCAAACTCTAAAAAACCTATATAAATACGTATAAGTTAATATATATCTTATAATATATTATGATAATATATTAATAATTATAAATAATTAATATTATAATATATAGTATAATATATATATAGACTATATGAAAGATAAATAACATAATTATATATTTACTAATCAATTATTATAATAAAAATATATAGGTATATATTAATATATAATATAAATTATAATATAATTATCTTTAATTTTTATATCTCATATAAATTATAATATATATATATATATAATATATTAAGTATAAGTATATATATATATAGACGATATGATAATGTTATATTATAATAAAATACTTTATATATATATATAATATAATATTATAGTTTTCTGGTGATAATAATATAAATAATATAGTATTTATTATATAGTGAATATAATAAGAACTTGTCTTTCAAAATTGCCGTTTCCAACTCAATGCTAAACAAAGGAGATATCAAAAGCTGCGGAATATACGTAAGTGGCAAGCTGAACTATGGTTTGCATGCGTCATATGCTAAAAACTTAATCTATTATATTCATTTACCCAATTTTGATAAAAAATATCAAATTTTATCTTCTTTTATTGTTGTTATTATTTAAAATATTTCTCGTCTGTTAGTTAAGTATCGGGGAAATGTTTACTAAAAACTTATTTTTTTTGGCGATTTTTTTCTATATATAATGAATAATATCAAGTACAATGTAAATATTTTTAAATTAAAATAATCTACATAAAGAAGACGCCAATTTTGATAGCATACATTCTGAAACGTTTACTTACCCAACCATTATATAATATATTATATTTTTTATTATTTATTTATATTATATTATATATTATTATATTAATAATTATAATATATTAATTAATTATTATTATTATATTCCTAATACAATATTAATTAAAATATTTTACTCGATAATACATTTTCTCTACATATAAATAGAAATAACTAAAAATATTATTATATAATTATATAATATATATAATATATACTATAGGCTATATCCAGAATTTTTTTTTTTTTCGAGAGTGGCTGGACTAGGGGGTTTTGGGGGTGGAATATTTACAATAAGAGTATGTGGAATGCGACTACGGTAATGGAAGATAATTGACTAATAGATAAATAGAACTAAAAGCGGGGCTAGTGCGGCCAGACAAAAAAATCGTTATTCTTTTAAATAAATTATAATATAAATATAATATATTAATATAATGAATAGTTATATTAAATAATATTTGTGATAAATAATAAATTACTAATAATATATATTCTACATTTAATTACATAAAACAATTTAGTCTAAACTAGAATATCGAATATTATTATTATTGAATCAACTGCAATCAAATATTATTTTTTAATATATTATAATAATATTAGCAATAATATTATATATATTATTATAATAAATAAAGTTATCTAGAAGAAAATATAGAAATTTATATCATAACAAAATGTAAATGATAGATAAAAAAAGATTTTTACATTAATTGATAAATAAAGATGAAAAAATATTAAAATATTTCTAAAAAGAACAAAGAAGAAAAAAATAAGGGATAGAAGAGTAGTAAACAGGCTAAAAAGACATTAAATTTAATTAAATAAGTAGATATAAGAGACTCCTTTACTTTACCTCACTCTCATAACATCATCGATTAATATTTCAATTAAATTTTATACAAATGCACACACTCGAATAAAAAATAACAAAGTAAAATAAACAGAGCTTATTTAATCTAGGAATCAAGATTATGCGGGTAATATTAAGGTTTTATATTGATTTATAAAATGTTTGTTGGGTATTCACCAAAACCATGTAGGTATATAAATTTTAATATAATTAAGAATGCTTTGGAAAAACATGTTATGAAAAACTGTAGTTTTAATATTATGGTAGTAATGATTATATTGCTCATAAAGTGTAATTATCTTTGAGTAAAGTAAAAATAATATACTAAAAATAATATAATTTCAATATATCTATAAAATAAACAGTACTCAATATCCAACTAAAATAATTTAATAACTGAAATAGGTAAGAATTTTGTAGTCCTGTAGCATGCAGTTTTGGGAATCGATATATAATGATTATATGTTTATAAACCTATATTAAAAATATTCGCCGGATGAATGAGGATAATAGATTAAAGAGGTAACGTCACTGTGAAGTGATAATTACTCATAATAATAATAATAATAAATATACTAATATAATGAAGACTAAATAATAATAATATAAGGTATAATAAATAAAGTAGTAAATAAGATGTAAATATTAATAAAATAATAATAATAATATGGTACACAACTGTTATTTGCCTTAGGATTATATAAACGTAATGTAATGCAAATATATATTACTCTAAAATTACTAATATATATAATATAATTATTATATATATACTATATATAGAAATATATATAATTAGTCTTTCTTCCATTTGTTAATTATATTATATATGCTAATATATATACCTAAACTTAATGACTTTTTATATCAGAAGATTCTTTTTATTAATTATATTGAATATGTATTAATAGATGATATAATAGTATATGTAGAGGCATAAATCATAAATAAAATTAAAAGTCCACTAAGTTTTTCAATTTCACAATTTCAAAATTATAGTTTTTTATAGTGGGACTCCAAGTAAATTATTAATGTGTGAAAAGCTTCTTTTTAACTGATAGCAGAAGAAAATGGGTTAATATAACCAACTTTATTTTGCAACAGGAATTGTAAATTATATTTTTATAATATTAATTTATTATTTAAATATTTATTATTGAACTTCTGATTATTAAACGAAACAAAGAATCCTTAAGTCCGTTCTATTGCCTATGTTTCTTAATCTTGGATATATCACCGCAATTCTGTGCCATCTCTATCCTTTGTGACCATTGTCCAATCCCTATATTCATCCCATCCCTCATTCCACAATAATCCACTCCATATCTATTGGCCGCTCTATTCACTAAATTCTTTCAACATTGTGAGCTTCTCAGATGCACTACCGACATTCTCCCATTTGAACCATAACTCATGCCTTCATCTTACACAATCATCTCTATTATCTCTCTCCACCCATTATCGCAGTCACATATTACACTCTAGTTCGTCTATCTACTACTAGGTTCTATTCTATCTTATCTTAATTGCTTATCTATCTATTATCTATATCTATCTATCTATCTATTCTATCTATCTATCTATCTATCTATTCATTTCTGTCAATCCAATACAATACCTTCTGCTCCCAAATCAAGTCGATTATCATACCATCAGTCCATCAAGGAAACAGTGAATGCAAAAACCATCCATCCATCATTCCTGCTTTCTTTGCGGTGCTCACCACGCTTGTGCCACCCGTGAAGAGCCAGTCAATTCTAATCACAATCCGATCTTATTGCCATTCATATCCATCTCGCTAAGAGATATGCCCCATTTAAAAATCTAGTATTACAATCAATATCTATATCTATCTATATCTTCTATATTTATCATATAATTATCTATATTCAAGCAGAATTATATTATATCATAGTCTCTAAGAATCTATCTGTTCTATATCTATCTATCTATAATTATCTATCGGTTATCCTATCTATGTATCAAGTTATATCTATCTAATCTATCTATATCTACTATCTAAATCTTTTCCTTTTATATCCTATTATATCTATCTATCTGGTGCTACTATGTTAATCTTAATAAATTTATTAATAACAGCGTCTATTCTATTTCATTATATCTGTTTTAACTATTTTACCTCTATCTCTCAATTTCTCTCTCTAACTAATATTCTCTCATCCAGCTATTCTATCCTTTATGTACCACGAACTGGATCGCTTCAATTAATTATCCTCATCTAACTATATCTATCTATCTCTATATATCCTTCTATCTATCTATCTATCTATCTATTATTATTATATTATTCTATCTATATACATACATATATTTATACCTAGCCTCTATCATATATATATATAATTTCTTATCTTTCGTGTCTATCTTATTCTATCTTATCTATCTGCATTTTTTCTATCTCAGTAATCTATCTTTTAGTGTAAATTCTATGTATCCTATTTACAATGTATTCATGGTTATTTATACTACTCTTATCTATCCTATATTTAGTATCTATCTATCTAAGGATCTATCTACTTTATCTCGTATACTAGCTATCTAGACTTATCTTAGCTATCTAGTCGTATTCTAGCTATCTGGCTTATCCTAGTATCTAGCTATCTAGCGTGACTCTAGACTCTGAAGCCTAATCGAACTACATATTTTATTTTATATTATAACTAATATTTTACATCTACTTCTATTCTTGCAACTTTCTTCTAATTTGTCTTTTTATTATATAAAATAGCTCGATATTGAAGTTGTAAGCATGTAGATATCATAAAGGTTGAACCTCCGCTTATCTTTTGTTAAAGATACGGCACCTTGTATCTTTGAATTAAAATTTACCACTCTTGAGGGTGGCTATACTGACAAAATGGGGAAAATACCATAACAAATTAATCTTTCTCGTAGTGGCAATTTAAATGTACAATCGATGTTTTTTCACGTAAGTATTAACTACTTCAGAAAGGAATACTATTTCTTGGAATTATTCTCCACTCAAATTTATTATTTTATATAGTTATATGTTATTATATGTTATTATATGTTACATATAAACTTAATGAATATAATAGTAACAGAGCAATTTACAGTATATGGAATGCCTATATTTAGTTTATAATACATTTAAAATAGTTTAGATGCAAGACAGGCGACAAAGGAACAGTTAATTATTTTCTTATTTTATTATTATTATTATTTTTATTATTATTATTATATTAATTATATTATTTATTATTATATTTTTTTATTATTTAATATTACTAACATTATTATATTATTATTATTACTATTATTATTTATTCCAATTACTTAATTTAACACCAAACTATTTAGTCATAAATATCACAATTTCTATTACTTTCTAACACAAGCGCTGATTGAGCAGTCAAAACTACCAGTTTTACATTTTCTGTCCGTAAATATTTTGTACGTTATAAATAATAAATTTCTAAATAATAAATCATTTATTTATATTCTAGACGGATATATATTTCCCATAGTTCAATTGAATAAGCTAATCTATTGATGTTTCCACCTCATCCAATCATTAATTCACAAGCCTCTGAATATATACTATCCGGTAACTATACTAAACAATTGAAAAGTGTATTAGACCTAATTTCTGATTATTCTCAATACTATCTCTTACTTACCCTTCGTCAACCCCACAACCGATTCAAGAATAGTCTATATATGGCAAAATTGTATAGAAAACAACTGTTACACTGTGAATACTTTCTGACTACCCCGTATACTAATACCTAAAATATCCACGATAATTGAACCCTCGTTAGCACCTAAACCGTATAATTTCTGAATGAAATACCATGTGATACTTAATAATTACCCTGACTCCATTAGACTATACTCTCTGATAAAACAACATTGCATATATCCCGAATAACTTAACCTATAAATCTGAGAGTTGGTCGCATTTATTATTCAGTTTGTGATCAGGAAACTTAGAAGGTTCTGGTTTTACGCTAGCCTTGTGAAGTGTAGTTGACTATATCCTCACTAGTCACCGTACAGTTTCTACAAAATTTGGGGAGTTTCACCCTTTACTTAAAAAATGGTTTCTGTACATATATAATGAGTAATTTTATAATATAACTCGTCAACCCACACATAGAGGCACTAGGAACTCGCATTAAAATGAAATCGAATTCAACTAATTTGATTAATATGGGTGAAGTTATCTGACACAGAATTTAAAACAATATTCAATAATGCTCCAAAGAATAAATAAAAAAATTTACTATTTTCTTAACTTCTAAGTAATTAATATATTTTGACGGGTGATTTCAACTATGATCTATATCACTCAGAGATACATGCTAAAAATACATGAGGCTACTCGCTCTTCAAAACTTAATGTTATCAAATGGTTTCGTCAATACATAAATTAATACACACGTCCACAATACGTTCAGAAAAATAGTACGTACTACCGTCTTAAAGTCATTATCTGGAGGGAACTATTTAATATACTTAGTGACGTAATCATTCGTTATATAAAGTTATAATATGTCCGTCATCATTTCCATTTTTGCTCAAATTGCTATTCTCAATTAAAATACTTCACAATAAATTATTTGATAAATATGTTCTATATGGTGAACATCAAAGGCTGTAATAAATAAACACAAATATGAATGAAATTATGACTTTTCTTATTCACATACAGTGGAACTAGGTAATCGAAAAAATTCACTCGTTCGTAATATTATTAAATAAATGTCATACGGAAGAATAATTATTTATTTAAACAATAAATTCTCTCTTATGAACTTTAGAGATCGAAATGAAAAGTTTAATTGAAATAGGTTTTTTGTAAACGGAAAAATTTACCGAAACTTTAAAATATGATGTCATTGATTTACCGATTCAGAAGTTTTTATCTAACAAACACCCTCTGAGAAAGGAGTTGATATGCAACATTAATAGAATGGATGCGCTATGAGTGTAAAATTTTGACACTATCCCCAGTGGAATATATGGAATGATTAGGTACATCCCATAGAATTCCTGTGCCCAATAGTTAGCCCCCACCTTATATTAGTTTAGATTAGATTGTTAGGGTGGTGGTCTCTATTGAGCCCCTTGTCACTGCGACCCACATGGATATTTTTGTGACACGCCCTTGTCTATTAAAATTCCTGGTTCATCCCGATTTTGCGCAGGATTTTCAGGACTCTTCCAGGAGACGAAGTTTTGATATCGTAAGGTTTCAGTACATCCCTCTGCCAATATCAATATCTTTGCCAGCTTAAAGCTTCGCAATTACATAGAATGTGTTCTGCCGTTTCTACTGCTTCACGGCAGTATCGGCATGAATCACATTCAAGTTTTCCCATTTTCTTAAGGTGATATCTTTCTGTTCCATGTCCAGTCAAAATTCCATTCAAAAGTCGAAGATCAATCAGATCTACTCAGAGCAAGCACTTCTTTTGCCTTTCTCGGAGAAAGATCAATCAGATTTTTAGCTTGTCTGAGACCAGGGATGCTTGTCCAGTAATTGGTCATGTCTTTGTGTTCCCATTGTGTCAGAGATTCTTTAATGTGGGCCTTAGAAAGTCCACAGAAGGCTTCCGGACCACAGTAGGCGGTTCTGCCTCCTTACTTAGCGAGGCGATCAGCCTCCTCATTGCCTGGTACACCTTGATGCCCGGCACCCACATCAGACTAACTCTGTTGTGTTGTGCCAGTTGCTGTAGGGTACGTTGACATTCCCAAACCAGTTTGGAGTCATACGTGCAAGAGCTCAGAGCCCCGATAGCCGCCTGATTATCAGTTGCCACAGCGATCTTTGCCCCTTGCATCCCTCTTTCTATAGGTTTATTCTGGCACATGCCATTACAGCGTAAATCTCTGCACCACCCCTTGCTCTCATAGCCATATTCCTTTTACAGTGGAGTAGGTTCTCCTTTATCGAACACCAATTACACTATTACAGAAAACAATTCTCTTTAAAAAAAATGGGTTGAATGGGACATTCTAGAGGGGCCAATGTGGCCTCTTAATTATTAATTTTTATTGGCTGACTGGGACAGTCTAAATAAGACCAT
>JABUQX010093747.1:37500-40527 GCA_015478945.1 Trachelipus rathkii | reverse complement strand
TATATAGAGTAAGAGAGGTAGAGAGTATATATATATATATATATATATATATATATATATATATATATATATATATATGTCTATATCAGTGTGTCCAACCTTTAGTCTATCGCGAGCAAATTAAGAATTTAAAAATTTTAGGCGAGCCACACATAGGACGACGACCACTAATAATCATTAATTTATTATATATATATATATATATATATATATATATATATATATATATATATATATATATATATATATATATATACCGTATATATATATATATATATATATATATATATATATATATATACGATGTCACCATTCACGGGCAGGGCCCTTTTAAAAGGAGGGGGCAAAACAAAAAAACAAAAAAGAATGAAAAGAAAAAAACAAAAAGGAAAGTAAATTCACCCAGTCCCTTGTCTAACGCAATTCCCTCAGGTGGGCGCAGACGCGAGACTTAAAGAGAGGAAGATTGAATACTGCAGGAAAAATGGATGAAGGCAATTAGTTCAACAAAACAGATGTGGCTGGAAAGAAGGAGGCACCACAACGAGTAAACCTTGAGTCTCCAATATTCACACAATACTCATGTGAGAGTAAGGCACCTCTTGTTTTACGAGGGCGACGCAGTGGTTGAGGAATGTGAGAGGTCAATTGTCTCGAGCACCTGCCGTTGTAATACCTATAGAAAAGAGATTGGGCACCAATATCACCTCGCAGAGAAAGAGGGTCAAGGGAATTAGAAAGTATTGGACAGTTTATTAGTCTCTTAGTCTTAGCCTCAACACTATCCAAAAGGAGGGTGGAACCGGATCCACCCCAAATGTGATAACAGTATTCCATACAAGGGCCGAATAAGACTCTTATATAACTGGAGTAACTGAGCAGAAGAAAAATTCACGCAATCTAAACAGAATTCCCAGCTTCATTGAGACCATTTTAGCAACTGATTTATGTTCAGTCCAAGAATATTTATGTTGTTTACAGGTGAGACATTAGAGCCGTCGAAGGGGATACTAAAGTTGGGAGGTGTTTTAGAGAGGGAGATATGAAGAAGTTGAGTTTTAAAGAGTTGAATTTCACAAGAATGCGGTTAGCCCACTGAGAAATCCCGACCACATCGGCAAGAATTGAATCGGAAAACTGTAGACGAGAGGCAACTCTAGATACAAACGAGGGAGCACATTTGAAATAAGTGGAGGAATGGAGAGTTGACTCAGCAGCATAAGAGTGAACAGAGTTAGAAGTCCAGCTGAGAAGACCGTTAAAGAAAAGTAGGAATAAAGGTGGAGATAAAACAGAACCCTGAGGAACACCACAATTAACAAGAAAGGAGAAAGAGGTTGCTCCATCAACAAGAGCTGAAATGGAACGATCTGAAAGAAAACTAGACAAGAGTAAGCAAAGCGAAGGAGGAAATCCAAAGGAAGGTAGCTTAGAGAGTAGCGATGCGTGTCATACCCTGTCAGAAGCCTTAGATATGTCAAGCGCTACCACACAAGACTCCCCATAGTCCCTAAGGGCAGAAGACCATAGATCAATGGTATATATATATATATATATATATATATATATATATATATATATATATATATATATATATATATATATATATATATATATATATATATATATATATATATATATATATATATATATTTTATATATAAAGAGAAATATATATATATATATATATATATATATATATATATATATATATATATATATATATAATTTCTAAAACTATTTAATTTTTAATAAACGTGATAAATCTGAATACGCGAGTCGCGAGCAACATTAGAACGGTACGCGAGCAACATGTTGCCCGCGAGCTACGGGTTGGGCACCACTGGCCTATATGATGAGTCAGAGATTGAACGATAATTAAATTTTCAATAAAGTACTCACCATATTATATTATTATATTATTCACCATATTATAGGCTTAGTATTATTATTATTATTATTATTATTATTATTATTATTATTATTATTATTATTATTATTATTATTATTATTATTATTATTATTATTATTATTATTATTATTATTCTCGTGTATAGGCTTATACAGTATATAATATAAATTGTATGTAAATATCTACATATAAGCCTCCTTATATACAATTTGAATATAAAATTCATTTACACTTTTAATATTATTAATAATTATTAATGAAGATAAAAATAGCAAACTAACAGACACACTTGTCAGCCGCCGGACGAAGACTAAGCAAATATAAAAAAAAAAATTTTAAACGAGCGAATTCCTTTGTATATCGTTCATTTTTCAAAACGTGAGTTGAAGCATACCTTGCAACGATGTTTTAGATATTTGGCTAGTGGTAAATACATTTCTACGTTTTCAAAATATTTCGTTCATTAGCATGAGGATATTAGTTTTATAAAGTTGCATTATTATTGCAACTCGAATAGTCAAGCCTTATGTAGACGCGTTATATATATATATTATATAAATATATATATTGCGATATTTATATGTATATATATATATTATATATATATATATATATATATATATATATATATATATATATATATATATATATATATATATATGAGAAAAATGTGAAACTTTCTGACAAATAATTAAAAAACAAAATATCGTTGATATAGGAAAAAAAGGTCGTTGGTCGTTGTTCAAAAGTGGTCGTTGCACAAACATGCAACGAAGGCAGGAGCCGCCACTGATATATATATATATATATATATATATATATATATATATATATATATATATATATATATATATATATATATATATATTATATATACACATATATATATATATATATATATATATATATATATTTACATATATAAATAAATATATATATATATATATACATATATATATAATATATATATATATATATGTATACACATATATATATATATATATATATATATATATTATATATATATGTATGTATATATATTATGTAATATTATTATAAAATATTATATAAGTGGTACTCTATGTGTATGAGCCAACGGATCGTACACGTGTAGT
>JABUQX010093747.1:0-15000 GCA_015478945.1 Trachelipus rathkii | reverse complement strand
TATTATATATAATATATATATTAAATATAAGTATATATAATATATATATATATTATTAGTTTATATAATATATATAGTTATTATATATTAGTATATATATTTCATTACTAAAAATATAAATTTACGGTTTTGCTCAACTGACTAGTAGATCTGAGCACCCGCTTATTGATATTTACAAAACGCACCCCAGTTTAAAAGATCCACTAATATGTAATTATACACTATATTTGCTGTATGCTCAAATGTCGTACATACTCATATAGGCGGTGAACCTGAAAGTAACAGAGAAAAATAATATGTTCACAATTATCCTGGCACACCTCTTAGTATATATATATTAATTTATAATTTTTATAATATATAATATAAATATATATATATATATTAAAATATATTATATTATATTATATATTTATATATATATATTTTATATAATAATATAGTATATATATATATATATATTATATATATATATAGGGTCTGACCAGTAAATTTTGACTATATTATATATTATGTATACTATAACATAAAATACTATATATATGAGTTCATCGGTTTTAGAGCTACTCAGTGGAAAGATAGTTTTAGTCTAGCTTATAATCAGGTAGCACACCTTTTTATCAAGTGATATCTCTACCTCATAAAAGATATAGAGTTACTTAAGAGTTCTTTCTGTGAGATAATAAGACAACGTTGAAAATAGTTAAAGTTGACAATCAGAAATCTAGAATCTCTTGTCATTATATTACCGTTTTCTTAGAGAATATGAGGATAGAGAGTTTATACTGGTGCGGTACATCTCTGATGATAGCAGGTAACTCTCACTGGATTTACGAGAATAGTAGTGTGAATTGTTTACTTTATCTCAACTATAGAATCTCATTATTATCCACCAGGCAGCATCTCAACCAGTACGCGACATCACACTCTAGCTCCGAGAGCGGGTTTATCTTCCGACTCGAAGACACAGAGTACGAGTGACTTTCTCATCCCTTCCGCTAGCTGGAAATGATCCCGTCCGCGGCGTCGAACCCCCTACGATAAGGAACATAAAACATAGGATTATGCGAAACATTCTGCGCTACTTACAAGCAAGGCATGGATCGTAATCCCCGCTCAAACCATCATATGCCGCAGAGACCCGAGACGATCGAGCGTCTGCCGCAGACCTAGCAAGTAGTTTCTCTGTGACACTCGTCACTACTTGCGTCGAGAACAAAAAGATTCATACATAATACATTACTTTATTCCTCACAGGTATTTAAGTACTATTGTGTAAATATAAATATAATTTTAGATTCAAATCTAAATTTTTTTTAAATTTTATTATAGGCGCCATTGCAATCTGTACTATATCTTTCATCTATGGTGTTGTTTTTTTCCTATTAGCTGATATAATTTTTGAATTTAATATGATGATATGCTTTCTGAGTATAGAGGCTGGCCCTAATTTATATTATATACTTTATAATATATATAATATATATATATATATATTATATATATATATATATACTTATATATTTATATATATTATATTATATATAATATATTATATATTGTAAAACTTACTACTTTTTCACATGTTTTCTTCATAAAGCTACAATGTCTGATGCATTCAGTTAATCTTTCGCTGACTTCACTTTTTTTACTATTTTATTCTATTCATTATATAAAATACTAGGGTGAGTTTTGCTCTCTGTAATTAAAATAAATTATAAGAGATATGAAACTTTTATCTGTTGATGTGACGTATCTTCATCCAACCTTCTATACACTTATTATTTAATATAGTATTTAATATATAGATAGACCTTGTTAAGTGTTTTATAAACACATATTCTCATTATATTTAGGTAATATTTTTGTTTTTTTATTGTTCAATATATATTTATCTAGTATTATGATTACCTATACAATGAACATAAAGCCAATGTACGCACAACATTAATGATTCTCATAAAAATATCTTTCTATTTTATATAATACGACTCGTCAGTTTTATTAAAATTTATTTTATATAACTAAAGAATTAACCTAATGGGTCGTTAAAACTGTACTTAAATTATATATCGTAATTTTTCATATATTAGGCTATAAGTTAAGTTATCATGGATATATAGGTTCTTCTCGCGTACCTTCCGGAGAACGAGCAGTATATTAGTGAAGAGCGATTGATCGGGCATCGTAAGACATAATTATACTTTTTCTCCCTCTGTGAGAGGTCGATCTCCTCTCAAGATATATCCCCTCTCCGTATTTTTTGGTATTGGTGAAATTTGAGCACTTAGAGTAACGGAAACGAGGTTATGCGTGTTTTCCTGCCTACTTATGACATCTCATACCCAGTCTCGGCTAATGTTATATGGAAAAACATTCCCGCTTTCTGATCACTCACTGTACTGTAGTGCGTCTATGATCTGTCCAGTTCTCTACAGTTATTATTACTTTAATATTTTTTTTAAAATTTTTCATTTTTTTTTTCGAGTTAATAATTATTTTGCACTAATTAAGATATATGTCTGACTTACATTAATATGTAATTAATTGTTTTTTTCTGGATAAGCGGTAGGAGCCGGTACTTGATGATGGAATTATTTTCTTTTATTTTTTATTTTTATATTATTAATATATTTCATATTTATTATGTACTTATTTTGGTCAGCATGTCTTAATAATGCTGTATTATAATATGTGAACCTTAGATTTTCGTATTGTGTGCTCACTTTACGGGTTATAATATATATTTTTTAAATTTTGTTTATTCTCTGTTGTTATAACTGATTTCTTATTATATATAACTATTACATTTAGTAATATATATTGCTCTGCAATACTATTTCGACTCTAATAGCGCGTTTTGCACGTACTTAAATATTCCATTTATTAGTTATCATATTATCATTGCAGCATGACGTTCTAATAAAAAAACAGGCAACAAAATAATATAAAATCATGATAGAATCTCGTTATAAGAGCTGTCCAGAAACATACTACGGGTCTACAGAGGGTATATGTAGCACGTATATCTGTTTTACTTATAAAGAGTGTTTGTCCAAGTTTTGATACATTTATTAAAATACTTTATTTTTATATTTTTGTAGTCAACTAATAATATCTTAGTTATATGTAGTCACTATAATGTCAATTTAGTGAACGCAGCTAAAATTACCTAGTAGAATATGAATAATAGTGATCCTCATGAGTTACCGTATTTTTATACACTGTCAGTGTGTTTAATATATGTGTATAAATTATTTTAATTAATAAGCAAAAACCAAAGATGGCTAATAATCACGCCTCAAAGTGGGCATAGGGTTCGTGACGATCTGTCCTCGGCACTTCTCTTATTAGAAGAACGACCCAGTCTTCGTGTTGCTATGCGGACTTTCTCCGCCTCCATTTGACAGGCGTTACGAAAATTCTTGTCGCGGGGTTCTTCCGCCCTCCCCTGACGAGTCATGAGCAAACGGATCCAGCTATCCACTTGATCGGCTCGCTTATCCCGCGAATTTGTTTATTCTACCTATCTGTAATAAGCTTTGGCTATACGCTGATTCCAATATGTAATTGTTTTTCTGTAAGTGGTGGTAATGTAGTTTTCTCTCTCGAATTACTCTTCAATTTTTATGAGAATCATAAGTTGTTTATATTTAGTCTGACATTTGTATAACACTGTTTATGTGATCGCGACGGACATCTCCCAAATATTAATGTGTCTTCTTTCGTAAGATAGTATCCGGCTCCACGTAGTAACTTTCTTTTATGGAGCATGTAGTAGTATTTTAGAAAATTCTAATATATCGTGTAATGCTGCTTTCACAACATTATTATCCTAAAAATATTCCATATGTGAATATAGGAATCTCATAACCAGTATACAGACTTGACCTCTTCATTACGGTCTTTGTGTATCATTGATTCAAGGATAATAGATAGCTTACTAATTTAAAAAAAAAAAAAAATCAAAACTGACCATTGCGCTATAAACACCGACAAGGGGCCCTAATCAGAGATCATAGAATCCCAAGCTCTATATTATCCTATATTACTATGAAGCACGCTAAGTAAGTATCTAATTGATATATATATTATGTATAACATTAAGTGTGATGGATACCTTGATGTATAAGTTTATTCTAATGATATTTGTAGTGATAGTCTATAATTCATACTAGTTACCTGCCTTATTTTTCTTTCATTTCTAGTGCACCTAGTAGTAACTTGAAAAGATTTAGATTAATAAAATATATATTAATACCTGAAACAATTGAACAATCTACAAGTAAATATATATATAGGCTGTTAACTGCAGAGACGCTCTTCCGCGCCGACCCTCTGCTTCATTTGATTCCCATATCGTATCATTTTCCATCTTATAGTGACATACTATTTTGTCAAAGTACGACATACAATTTATTCCTATCAACAGAAGCTCATTCTTGATGTTCTTGTCACCAAGCTCTGCCTCTCTCTCTCTCTCTCTACTCTCGTTCTTCCTTGCTCTGTCTGCTCTCGTGCTCTCTCTCTCTCTCTCTGCGCTCTGCTCTGTCCTCTCTTCCTCGTCTCTCTCTCTGTCCTTTCTCTTCCATAATCAAGTATGGTAGATAGCAAAAATAAACAATAGCGAATTTGCCCTTTAGGAGAATTAATGTACTATGTAAAAAAGATCATAAACATGAAGAAGCTTACCTTTTAAATGTGTTATAGTCTCATTTGGCTTACAGTCATCTTTTTGCTGAGATGTTAAAAAAATCAATAGCTCAGGAATTTGATAAAGTATGATTATTCTCAGAATACGCACACAAATTTAAGTACATCACGACGTGTAGATTGTCTTATAAGTGTACTCTAGATGGCTCCAAGTGATTTTCAGTTATTGATGGATGTGTATGTGAGATGGGTAAATACGATGTGGCATACAGTTCTTTATACGATCTCATGCCTACTCTCTGCAAATGTCTATTGGGAATGAAAATTAACATTCTCACAAAAGTAATATATCTCTCTAAATACATCTCTGTATGGCTTCAATGCACCTCCCATACGTAGGCAATAAAGACTTTCAGCAGAGTAAACATACTCATCCATTTACCAACTCTACTATGTCTCTTACCTTACGAACTCTCTCAATAAGATCTGCCCTCGCTCTCTACTTCGAATACAACTATGTCAGAGTCGTCATATTCAATGTGATAGAATAATCATCACACTGCAATACGAAATTTAATACGCCCTCATATTACCACCTACATAGTGTCATAGACCACCTCACAGCATAAATGCATGCGTGGATTTCTCTCTCAGTTATGTCATAAAAGGACTCCTACTTAGTATACCACAGGTACATCCGACAGAGTAGGTTACCTATTTTTCTATATCTCATGCCCATGAGTTAACAACATTCATTATACCACCAACACTTTTATGACAGAAAACATGCAATTGGTAACTCTTAACAATCATCTTAAATACTAGTATCATTCTTTTTCAATTCTAGCAATCTTGTATACCTATAACTTACAATATATCAATTTATTTATACAAGATACTCTGTTCTATCAGGATGACGTTATACTCAATCGTGTCTCTGAGACAAAAGTAGCGTTTCACTCGATATATACAACTCGATATCATATCGGATTAAGACTAACGTTTGTAACTTAACATCTCTATAGTGTAAGATTCATGTATCAATAATCACATTCAATAAATCTATTCTGCCCCAGGGTTTTATGCATACTAATATTTTTTCAGGACATCCTCTAGGTATTTCCTCTACACAGTGTCAAGTTTTCTGTTACTTAATTGCGCTTTAGAAAAACTTGGAAGGCTCGCGCATGTAAAAATGCTTATTGAATCGGTATTGTATAATATAGTTTGAGTAGTTTATAAATGGTATGAAAACCTATATTATATACATATTTATAGACAACATATAGCTCATAGTCTCACAGTTCATAGTACAAAGTAGTATAATTATGTTACTTATATCTTCATATCTCTTACTAATAACCATAATCATAATACATCCAATCTCACCTTAGTACATTCTTTTACATTTAGCAATGATCTCGCTATAGTATTCAAACAATGTTTATTGTGATACTTTGTGAGGAGCCAATATTTGTCTATTGGTCTTACCAGTTCCTACTTTAAAGGTAGGGTGATATATATAGTGATATATATATAATATTATATAAATATAATATATATATTAGGAAGATTACACCCTATACTTGTACTAAATAGGGTATTATTAGTTATTGTACGCTAATTTATTACCTTGTACCATAAGTGTAACTATCCCACAGATTGTGATATGATAATATATCTTAAGTATTAGATTTGGATTTAATCAGCAATTTACTCAATTAACAGTCATGTGATTAAAGTCTACGTGCCACTGAATAAATAATAATTATTTTTTTGATATACACGTGTCTATTATTATATTCTAAGTTAATTGTAAATGATAGTATCTTTAATATTATTAATTTTAATTATTGGATGATTTTTTGTTTTATCTTTTCTTATAAGTTATTTAGTGTAAGTGTCTTTTTTGGTTATTTAGTTAAGGAATATTGAGAATGTAAAAGTATTGATTGAGAATGATGTTAGTATTCAGATGAATGAAAATAAAAATATAATAAAAAATATAAGAGAAATATGAAGATGGATGATACTTGCCCTTTGTTTTTTACTTTTTTTATTTATGTTACTATGTTGCGTCGGGATGGTGAGCTCTTATGCGAGCTATTATTTTTTATAGTGAAAGTGTTTTCAGTGTTTTCATATGATTCTTATAATTTCTTTATTCATCTTTATATAGAGTATATATTTATATAATAGCTGATATTTTTAACTGAATCCAGCACCCTTTTTGATACGAAGGCATCGATTAAAGGGTTATATGTGATTATACTTTATATATAGGTAGCGAGTGAATAAGTTCCTCTCAGATAAGCAACTTTGACGCTGCTATATATAGTATTATATATAGGTACCTATTAATAGGATAGAGATATATATCTAACCATACTATTGTGACGCAAAGCAAAGATAGAGGGTCAACGACTGGTAGTAATAGATATAAGAATGATGCCATAATATGAGTGTCACTTTTATGCATGTATTGAACATTCACGTGTACCTATCAAATAATTACTCGTTGTGTAAATACCTAAGATGCTCTCCTCCTTCCTTCTAACTCCAGCCACAAAGATTTAATATAGAGAGATACTTGATACTAAAATCTAGTGACTGCTATCGCGGACTGGCTCGTGGTATGAATGCCCTCTACTAGAAGTTGGATAGCCAATAGCTGAGCCTCAAGAGAAGAGAAAAAAGTATTTTTTTTCAGCTTTTCCTCAGAAAACGTAAGCTCACTTCCTCGTATCTTTGACGAGTCGCCTGCTTATAACATGGACACAAGGCGCTCATGATAATTTGTGACGGGATGTAGACGTGTTATCTACAGGAGACATTTCTAGTCCTCTTGTATCCATTCTTTATGTTAGGGCCAAGGCATGTTATATGTCAACGTGAAGAGTACTATCAGAACGTATACGTCAAGTAGCATAGGTAAGTAGTTAAGATTTGTAGAGAAGGTAAGTATTTTGTAGGATATAGTTATGGGTTTTTAAAGAATTGAAAATTAGTTCCTAAAATATTTGAATAGTATAATTTTATGCAGCATAATCCATACCAGTATATTAGCTTAAAAAAATATTAATGATATGGCTATTTATAAGCCCAAGATGATTGTCCTCTAAGGGTAACAGAGAAGAGATCAATAAAAATAAGAATTGATATATGAGTTGAAGAATGAAGGGTCGATCATCGGAGATACGATTGATTTCCGAATAAGTGATTTATGAGGTGGTTAGAAATACATTAGAAATGACTTGTAGGAGTTTATACAAAATTGATTATGTAATAGAGTAGATGTAAATTTATAGATAGAGAAAAATAGACCATATAACCCTGAGAAAGGTAGAACACACTACTATTTTTCACTGTAGAAACACTATGAATAGTCATTATACGAAACCTGGGTCGACTTTAGGCCGCTATTAGGAAGCATTTCCGTAATATCTCAGTTTATAAGTTTAGAGAATGAATGTAAATAGCGCTAAAAGTTATGTGCAATAATAAGCACAACGGAAGCTTAGGGCAATAAATTCCACTATGATAAGTAGGGCTTTGATGTGTTTATATATTTTAGTTTTCTCGGGGTAGGTGCACCGTTCGCCGCCCTCCCCGTTCCATCACTCGATTCTCATACATTACCTCGCTCCGTCCTGGATAGTGTCAACGCCGCCACGAGAGCGGCCACGGTCAAGTCTCGTCGGCATAGTTCCCTCAAGTGAGGCGAGGAGATACTTTATAATCTGAAATTCTAAAGAATAGATAAAATATCGCACTACATGTAGTACTTAGATTATAATCGAAAATGCTCAACTAATCTCGAGAAACAGTACTGGGAGACAGAGAATCGGAAGTAGAATATAACCAGTTATATATTATATCATGAATGTGAGTTGAATAGAGGAGTGTTTACAATAATGAAATTATTAAGTATTTGAATACTAAAGTGAGATAAGCATACAATAATAATAGGCGATATAATAGAGTAATTGGATAATAGATAAATATCAAGAAGCTAGGAGTAATCTATTTCTTATATTCAGAGAATATAATGTGTAATAATAATGGAATCATAGTAAATAGAAGAGTGCTTTCCATACATTATAGAGAAAGACTTAAGTAGTAAATGCGATAATTAGAGATATACAGCTATATGTATGAAGTATATAGAAGGTATGCGGTATATAAGAAGAAAATAATAGCCTCCTGATCTCTGTCGGTTTGTTTTTGCTAAGTCAGACAAAAATTTCCCCAGTATAAATGGATAGAATCAGATCGAGTCATAAAATGCTGTAGATTTAGAAGTGGTACGCATATTCCATCAGAAAAAATATGCTATTGAAGATGTTAGAAAATTATTTTGAGTTAGTACGAGAGTATCCAAGGAGTTTAAGTATAGATTATCACTCTTATCCTTTGCAGTAAAGCCGCTTTGCTTACTGTTCGAAGAATAGTCCCTGGCTATAACGTCTAATTATATTTTCTAGTGTAAGTGAAGTGAGGAGAAACTCAGAGAATATTTTCCACCCGATAGGCACTGTCCCTAGCCTGAATAGTGAATGGGCCTATATATATATATGGACTTTAAGAGAACAAACACTTTTGAGTCGGAACCAGGTAGCATTTATCTCGGAACATAAAACAGATAGTTAGGCTCATTTGTACAACGGACATCTGATGAATGCATGTGAACAACGCAAGAAATGCTAGCGCTGATAGTAAGAAGGAATGATGACTCATGCTCTATTCCCTATTACTATAATCAACTAGATTACAGACTCTACTTACTATTAATTAATCTATTTATAAATCTTTATTATATAACATCAATTCAATATTTCTATATAACTATTACTGTGAATATATATAGGATAGTTACTACTCAATTATTTGCTTTTCATCTGGTCAAACATGAGTTAACCTAATACATTTAAGTCCCTTGTGATATGTAACTTTTTGTATGTTATGAACTGTGACTACAAATGTGAGTTTTCTCCCTAGAGCATGTCTTGTAATTATATCAGGGACCACATTGATTCCTATAGATCATATTTTTTCTCCAGAGAGTACAACCTGTTATCTTACTTCTATTGTCTTCTCTATTATTCATATAGTAGTATAGAATTTATTTTTTCACTTGTGAAAAATCATGTATCATATTATTATTATTTTTTTTTATATTATTATTATTATATTTTAATTATTATTATTTATATTATATTTAATTTATTTATAGTTATTATATTATTTATTTTATATAGAGTTATTCATTAAGTGATATCAATATTATGTATCGCTAAATATAATATATATTATTATGGCTGTAGTTAGATTAACCTACTCTCCATTTACTTATTATTCATTGCCTATTTATAACGTTTTTGCATTTTGTTTATTTGTACTAATCATATTTGTTATATTTTAATTATTTAATATGTTATTTAAAATTAATTTATTATATTTAATTATTATTATATTATTATAATTTATATTTACTTAAAGATATTATTTTATTAATTATTATAATTAGATTATTTATTTATATTTTGTTAAACTATAAATATTTACGATTTTTGACATTTTATAAGTGTTCGTTTATTATTATTTATTTATTTTAATATATTTAATTATTTGTTAGATTTAAAGTTCAACTCATAAAGAATCAACTCTGAATTGACTTTATTAACCAGATTTACACTTATTATATCTATATTTAATTAGTGGGTAGAGTGGTGTACTATGTGTGGGCTATCAATTGTGCCACTTTCTGAGAATCTAGAATATACACGTATTTGTGACAAAGTGATCTAGTTTTATGTTTTTAATCTTGTATCCACTTGTGATCTAATTAAGATGGTATTATAAGGGATCATGAATGATATTCATTATTATCTCTCTATTATTAAGTTATGTTCCTATTCCTAAATAGTCTCCTATATGAGTGAGTGAGATGATCTCATTTTTTCTCTCATGTTCTTGCTATTTGGAATTTATTAATATAGTTTGAATTATTATTATAGTTAATTGAGATATAAGTTTAAATATATTTTATATTTTTGATTACAATAATCTATTAACTCACTTGATTTATTTGCGCGATTTTCTAGATTGCTTTATTATATTCATTGGCGAAGAAACTAATTTATTTTTTTTTCCTCATTTCTGAGTTCCTCATAATTATATCTTAACATATTAAAAAGTCAAACATTTTATTTAATTTATTATTATTAGTACTTTTTATTTTTCTTTGATTTATGAGATCTCTATTTTTTATAATAATTTGATTATTATTGTTTTGGTTATTTATACTATACTTTCATTATTATTAAGTTTTTGTTGATTATTATTATTACTCATTATTGATTGTATAGACATTAAATAATGTTGAGATTCTGTGATTAGATGGTATGTACTGGTATTCTCCTCATCTTGATTTCTGTTTATTCCATTGATTATTATAATATTCTTATTAATTATATTATTAATTTTAATTTTTTAAATATTATTGCATTATATTATTTATTATATCTTTTTTATTTTATCATTTATTGAATATTCTTTATTATCTTCTTGTACAGTAAAAATGGATTAGTTTATCATCTTATTTTTGATGGTTGAACGATTGCTTATATTCAAAATAGTTAATTTATCTGTACATATTTAATTTCCTTAAATAATCATTTGAATATTAATAAATTTCTATATATGTTTGTAGACTCTTTTCGCATTAATATACAAAATCAATCATCTTGTAGTAATTTTAAAGGATATAGTTACCAGGCTACAGCTTCGTTGCCAAGCTGTAGAGACGAGCATTAACCGTCAGTAGCAATATCTAAATAAAATATATTAGTCCTTCTCCTTCTCCTGTAATTCTTTCATAATGAGACGCTTATTTTAAGAGTGCGAAGGTTTGGAAGTTGTCTCGTACTGATCAATAACTATTTCGACCACATTGGGAATAAAATCCAAAAGTTTATATTGTATGTATTCTCGCAGCTGGGATTTGTCACTCTCGGATAAAAATCGTATGCTATGCATAATCATTATTATTGACGTGTCCTAGAGAGATTATTGACTTAGAATATTGCTTTAATCAACTCCTATATTATCTAGTTGATAATTATTATTAGTCTGACCATAGTCACTGGGGTAGAGGGGTAATCTTGCCATATTGGGCATCAAGAGATCTTGAAAAACTTTTTCATAAAACTTTATTCTTTAATGCTTTATTACATAAGATTCATTGTAAGAGCTCCAACTCATGGTTTAATAGTGTTATAGGTTTAATTAGATATTACGTACGAATCATCAATCGTCTATAGTGCGTTTCGATTAATCCCCAGTCCCTGCTGAGGTGTTAAGACCTTACCCCTCTAAAAGTTTGGTGTTTACCTCACTCATCCTCACCTCTGGCAGTCATTATACTCTCGATACATACTCTGCACTCTTCTTCCCATGAAGCCTCTCGAAAGAACTCGCTTCCAAGAGCTTTTCACAGAAGGTCTTGCATTCTTATGCCATTTAAGATTCCTATCTCGCGCTCGGATCTCGGCAGGAGTTATATATAGCGCTCATAATGTCGATCAAGACCATGTTGCAGGATATGACCCTTTCTTCTTATGACATGCCTGATTAAGAAAATATGGTAAATAATATCTCGCTGACACCGCCTCTTAATTAATACGCATGTTCAAAACGTAGCTCTCCTCACTGAATCAATCGAGCAGTAAAATTACTAGACCGTCAGACCGTATCATATAATTTTTTATCAGTGCTCCCTTATTCAATAACATAACACGCTCAGTATTTTCTCCTTGAATGATTAAATTATTAAGAAGATTATTTTTTTTCTCTAAAAACTATTCGTTGCTTCACACACTATTTTAGTAAAAATCATATTATCTTATTAAAAATTTTAATTGAGAGACCAGTGATGAGAAATTTTTGCTTCCCAGATCAATAAGATCATCGCTCTCATGGCTAAGTTATATTAATCTCTGATATAATTTATAAATTGTATCAGATAGATTATATTTCTAAGATCATATCGAAAAATGCTCATCATTCATATATCAAGATGTCATTTTCTAATAACTCCTTCTCATTGATATAATTATTATCTACGTTCTCCTCACAATAATCGCGGAATTCACCCATTATGACGATCAACTCAAGATAGATTTGAAAATAACTAGCTTTCCCTTAGATTGATTATCGACGGTAAATACAACTATTAGAGCAATACTTCTCTAAGTGTGCTCTCTCTCTGACAGCTGATACTGCTACTATACTCAATCTGTTTCAATGATCCCTTCTCCTTGCTCTATTCTGTGATTCTCATGAGACGCTTACCGCTAAAGCTCTCTTCTATTAGCGATTCCTGATGTTCCTCGAGTGCACCGACATGTGCAGTTAATCATCTATCATCCCAGTGACGAAAAAGTTCATCCTTGATTCCTTTTCAGATCATTATTCGACATAGCTCTTATTTCTATGATGTCTAAAACTGAACCCGAAAGTTTGCTCACGATATTTTACTTCTTGTACTAGAACCCTGAGGTGATAATTGCATTCTTCATTACCTATAGTGATTAATTCTCAAATAATATAGTAGAGTACAAAAAAATTATATTTTAGTTTAAAAATACTAAATAGTATCTACGTAAGGACAATTGGAGAGGTAAACTCATAATATATACGTACTTAGAGAATGGTGAAATATTTACATGCCACATAGATTTATTTATTTATATTATTTCACCTCACTACACTTAAAGTTGCTGATTTAGCAGTCTACTTAGGCTTTCATGTGAATATTCAATAAGTATCTATATTTTACCACCTCTCCAATATAACGTTTAATATATATGTAGTAACGTAACAGTATAAGCACAAGATTTACCCTATGTGTAAGGTTTAATTTATGAATTGTTAGTTATTTTTAAATATTTAGTTAAATGTCCAATAGTATTACCCTGATACATGGTAGGCGAGATAGTATTAGTATACATCAGGCGATAGAGATGTCAAGAAATTTAAATTACATATATAATAATAGTTATTTATATTTGAATAATACAAGAAATATTTAAATATAAATAAGATATAAAAAAGCATAAATATGTTTTTGTGATTTCTCTAAAAGAATAATATGTTTATTTTTCTCGGAATTATATTGATTATTATAAATTCAGTTAAATTAATAATATAAAAATAAAGTTATAGGCATTTCTTTAATTTGTCCTCCACTATTAAGTACCCTATATCTCTATATATATATATATCATAATATATATATATATATTATATTATATATATATATATATAATATAATATAGTTATATTATATATATATATATATATTTATATTATATATATAAGTATATTATATTATATAGTATAATAATATTATATTATATATTATATATATATATAAATATCATATTATATAATATTTTATAAATATATATATATTATTAAATATATTATATTATTAATATATTATATATATATAATATTATAGTATATATAATATATTATTAATTATATTATGATATATATAATATAATATATAATTATATATATATATAATATATATATATAATATAATATATATATATATATATATATATATATATAATTATATTATACTATATATTAATATAATATATATATATATATATATATATATTATTATAATTTTATTATATATATATAATATATATATATTCAATACATATTATTATATATAGATTATATATATATATATATATAAATATATATAATAATATATATAATATTATTTATTATATTAATATATATAATAGATATTATATTATATATATACTATATTATATATTATATATATAGTAATAATATTATATATATATATATATATTATAATTATATATATTATATATATGTATATATTAATATATTATAGTATATATATATATTATAGAACGCCTCCGTAGCGCAGGAGGTTGAGTGTCGCCTCTCATACGGAGACGTTGGGTTCATCCTTCATTATACGTATATTATAGTAGAATTATAGCTAGCTTAGGTGATTTTATATTACGTACCTGGGAGAGCAAGATATAAATCTCGCACTATGCAACATCAATTTATGATTATATTAATGTGCGTCTGGAGATTGGGCTTTAAGCATCGGCCTATTAAAGTTCGATTTCCTGTGTTACCCCCTGCATAGGGTACCCCCTGTAAAGGGTAGATAAGCACGTTAAAAGGTAGTTTAAATATATCTATATTATATATATTATATTTATAATATATTTAATATATATAATATATATAATAGTAGTATATATGTATAAATCTTCTCTCTTA
>JABUQX010093746.1:22500-25000 GCA_015478945.1 Trachelipus rathkii | reverse complement strand
TGTTTTCGTTCTGCAATTCGATTTAAAACAAGCAGTTGCCTTAAAACAGCTAAAACATCCTTGTCTTCTTTTAAACAATTTGGATTCGTTGGTTGAGAAATGAACTTTTCTAATAACGATGCAACTTCTACATCGCCTGTTACGCAAACCACTCCAACAGCTTCTGTCAACAATATCTGAGCAGCAGAATCGGTGAAAAGACTATCTGGGTCCTTACTAATCTTTTTAATAAGTTCCGATATTTGTTCATCGCATTTTTTAGTAACACATTTTTTAATTGCATCATTGACAATTTTCGTAACTTCATCATTTCTTTTGATGTCATCAATATCACCTATTTCATGAAGAATATCTTCAATTAATTGCTCATCATTTCCAATATAAAGCTCACACAGATCTTCTTGAGGTGTCTGGGAGTTAATAAACTTCATGGCCTCAATTTCAGCTTCATTTTCATTATAATTTTCTAAATTACTAAGCAGATCTCCTAATTTTTCTAATTCCTTTTCTTTTCTGAAAGAAGAAACAGTCAAACCTACTTTCATAAGTTGTTTGAGAACATCGACTTTAGTTGTTCCGGAATCTTCTTTCACAACTTCCGATTTTTCTTCATCATCATCCAAAGCATCAATTGTAATTTTTCCTTTCTTTTTCTTTTTCTTTATATTTGGTTCTGGAGTTCTTTCCATGAATATCCATAGTATCAGCAGCCAATTCTTTTCAAGTAACATTCCAGAATCAATCAGTCCTTCCTCTTTGTTATTGGAGCGTGAGATGTAGGTTCTGGTTTTGATTGTGTGAGATAAAGTCGAATTTCTTTCGGGACTAACATCAAACCCTTGGAAGGATATTTCACTATCTTCTTCAGATTCTTCAATATTAATTCCTACGCTCGAGGGAGTTGGTAGGTATTTCAGCCCATCCTCCGTTTCAACTATGGTGCCAGAAACAAATTTAGGGCCTTCACTGTTTCAATTACTTGGCCTGGGACAAAACCCTGTCCATCCTTTGTCTCAATCACCTGACCAGGTACAAATTTCTTGCCTTTTTCAGTGTTCATCATCTGACCGGGAATAAATGTTGCTCCGTTCTTGTTTTGTATTATTTCCAATAGAAACAAATCTTGACCATCTTCCTCTTACTATAACTTGGCCTGGTATACCACCTTGAAGTCACTACAGAATGCCCAGGAACAAATTTAGGACCATCAGCAGTTTCAACAAATTGTCCTGGTATAAACTCTTGACCATGTAAAGTTTTTACCAGTTGTCCAGGAATAAAATGCTCTTGATCACCAGAACTGATCATCTTACCAGGAATGAAACGTTGAGTAGTCTCATCAACAGTCAATTTACTGAAATGACCTTGAATCTGATGGTAAATTTTGAGGAAGTTTCCACTTAAATAAAAACAAAACAGAATCTTGACTTTCAACAATATCTCCGTAAAGTTCGTCTCCAGCTTGGATGTTTGGAAATGTTTGTTATTAACCACAAATCCTGATATATCTACCTACCACTGCCACTAACTGAGATCATCATTTGGAATTACATTTTCGTCTTTTGATTCACAAGAACTTCTATAATTGTTGGAATTTTTAATTTCAGGGTTGTCCAGTTTTAAAGGTCATTTTCCCATCATTTGATTAACATTTCTCCTTTATAAACTTCTTTCCGCCAATGACGTCGGTAGAAAAATCTTTCCAGGAACAAAGTAGTCCTCGTCTGTGTCCATAACTCTGTCCAGGAGTGAATAAAATTCCATCCTCAGTCTGGAAATACTTCTGGACCAGGAATAAACTCTTCTTTACCATGACATGGCATTACTATACCAGGAACGAAATTTTATACTCATCGTCATCCACAATAAATTCTCCAGGAACAAATTTAAGCGAGTCATCTGTTACAATTGTTTGACCGGGAACGAAAATTGGTTTTTTATCACCACGATCAAGCATCTGTCCAGACACGAATTTAAGTTCATTATTTTTATTTATAATCCTGCCGGCAATAAATCTGTTTTCCTCATCTTCTGCAGACATATAACATCCAGGAATGAAGGTAACTTCTCCATTGCTATCGGTTATAGTTTGACCAGGTACAAATTGCTTTCCTGAAGGACTTTCAAATGTCTGACCAGCAATGAATGTTTCTTCATCTCCTACTTGAATTATTTGACCAGAAATGAACTTTTCCTCGTTATCAATTAAAAGAATTGCTCCAGAAATAGCAGTTTCATCTCCATCAACATAATTTTTCGCTTCAATAAATTTGAATTTTTTATTTTCTTTGTCTTTGATTAAATAACCGTGTACTAAACTTTTCTGACCTTCAACTATTCTTTTAATATCTTTCATATTTGGTACCATGTGGAGAGCTTCCATATCTTGAAGAGATTCTTTAACGTTTTCAGTAAACTTCAAATTTTCCTTTTTGCTATTTTTTAAAGTATTAAGAATTTTTTCTTCAATGAATGGAGCAGGTTCAATAGCCTCAACTGA
>JABUQX010093745.1:67500-77333 GCA_015478945.1 Trachelipus rathkii | reverse complement strand
TGGCAAAAGCAGCAGCAGCTAATAGGCAGCAGGAGAATATTCGCTCGTATGTGATGGGAAAAATTATTCCTTTGCTGCATTATTGTCGCGAAATATATTCTGATGGGGTGCGTACTGGAGCGCTTAACGCAGGAAGATCATAATAAGAGGTAATATCTAACGAGTATTAGATGTTCAACAGACCTACAATACAGCCGGACCGCAGCCGACGCCTGGCTTTGCATCTTGATATTACGATTCGTGCTAAACCGAACCTTGCTCAGAGAGAGAGTCCCGAATAACTTAGTCATATTAAAGTACGCGAGGAAAGGAACTAAAAGGGTTCCCTA
Source organism: Trachelipus rathkii (assembly GCA_015478945.1). Lineage (NCBI taxonomy): Eukaryota > Metazoa > Arthropoda > Malacostraca > Isopoda > Trachelipodidae > Trachelipus > Trachelipus rathkii. Next base: position 77,004 of record JABUQX010093745.1, on the reverse strand, counting down.
GTAAGGGCGACTGAAAAGGAGAGACTCCGGTAGGTCGTTGCGAAAGTCTTGAGCGATGCCGCGTATGATATAGTTGGAGCGATCCGACCGAAGGGTTGTCCGATTGCAATCCGGCTGCCATAGGGTGTTAGCCCGTAGGGTCGTGGCTCGTTTTCACGTCGTGCTCGAGGTCGGGTTGTTGGAATGCAGCCCTAAGCATGGGTAAATCATTAAGCAATTCCCAGAACGATAGAGAACAAGTACGCGAGGGAAGTTGAAAAGACGTTGAGAGAGGTTAAGATGAGGTGACTCACGAGTCTAAAGCAAATGACGTGCGTACCACGAATGGTCGGCATTAATTCCCGAGTAACGCCCGTTCTGTTCGTAATTAGTTAACGGATCCCGGAGTTCTTTGGGCATTTCGGAAGTTCCGACTGGTCGACCGACGTTTCAGGCAGCGACGCGAAGGGGATGCCGGCTGCAAGTAGGCACCCGTGCTTCAAGAGGTGTCGATGAAGGGAGATCTGGGAAACCGCTATTCTCGTTATTTTTTCCCTATGCAGAAACGAGCTGATGACGGTTTGAAGACGCCGCGGGTTTTTCGGGTTTGCGGGGCGCCCGTGCTCTGACGGCTCGGACCGGCTTAATGTTGTAAGTGTGCTTTGAGTGGAGTAATACGTCCGTCTCACACCTCGCGCCCGGACGAAGTCGACTGGCCCCGCATGTTCGCAGGCGCGACGCGGTGTTAGTTTGCGACAGTTACTGTCGTCTTGAAACGGACAAGAGTCTAGAATATGCGCACGTCAAGGCTTTCTAAACCAAGCGAAAGAAAGTGTCCTTCTAGGGCGGATGAGCGGGTGCGTGCGCCCCTGAAGAGGTCGCGTGTCTCCCCTCACCTGTTATTCGCCGGTGGAGTGGGTTTGGCCTCTGTCTCCCTCCGATTAACTCCTGTGTGGACGGCGCAAGCCGGGGGCCCGCGCCGCTCCTTCTCGCTGTTAGCTCCACCGGGTAGCTGCTTCCCGTTCCAACAATCTATGACATTTTTTTTGTCTTGTTCTCTCGGGCGACGGGCACGTTGGTCGCGTTTCCATGTTTTAAGAATTGGATAGCGGCTTCGAGCGATATTTGGCTACCCGAGATGGTGATCTATTGCCTGGCTAGTGATGAAGCGGGACTGGTGAGAGGTCCGCAGCCATTCTTGAGTGCATAATCGATCTCAGAGTGCGCATAGGGCCGAACAATCAGCCATCTAGGTGCTAGGTTCATCAAGTTTCCTCGTAGCCGGGTGTACGTTTCGCGATTGAGGTTTCATCCGGTAAAGAGACATTGGAGTCTTTGGGATGAAGTTTCCTCAGCATTCAAACTCTTACGGTGAAGAAAGGCTCTTTCTCATTTGAGCATCTTTGTTCGAACGCAGTACTTAGTGGCCATTCTTGGTAAAGGCAGACACTGGCGCTGTGGAGGACAAGCGATTAAAGGGCTATTACGGCATAATGATAAAACCAATAAAGCGGGGATCGCCAAGAAGAGGTCTGGTGGCATGGAGCTCCGCCTACAAAAAGCAAAGTGTAATGTACCACTACCTGCCCGAAAGCCGACTAGACCCTGATGGCATGCGTAAGCCCAGTCCCCACGAATCTGACGTGACGAGTTCATACGGCTATTCCCTTTCTCTTCAGGAGGGACCGGTCCGGATGTCAGGCATGGCTAGGGTACTCGAATGCCTCGGACGGTAGGAGCCGGGTGGCAGAAGTTCATTGGCGTAAGACGGCGAGTGAGAGCCGCCTGGTGCATCTAGGTTCAGTGAGCAAGTAATCCGGATGAACTCGAGGGCCTGTTGAGGGGAAGGCGTTCTCGGTCAAATCGTTGTACGAGGCGTAGTCGGTCTTAGAGCCCGCGGCTAAGTTGTCGTGACACCGCGGGTTTCCTTTAGCAATCCAAGAGATTTCACCGTTTGCGCGCCTGTTTCTCGGAGCGGCAGCAGGAGAGGACAACACAGGTTGTGGCGCCCGCACGCATGCGCGCATCGGGTGTAAATGGCTGGTGGATTGTACTTCGTCCCTCTTTTTAGTTTCTCTGGTTCTTTTCTGTTCGTTTCAGGGAGTGCAGGAGGAGAAGCAGACTGGAACAGTTGGAGTGCCGCGCGACAGGCAGCAGGCAGGTTTATGACTGCTGATTGCTACGTTTCGCTCCTCTTTTTGTGATTCTCTGTTCTAGTGTTTGAGTCGCTCTGTGAGAGCCAGCCAGCAGGCGCAGGAGCTGACACACGTTTGATGCGCGGCGACAAGCAGAGCGCGCGGTAATGCTTGTGGATTCTACGTGTCCTCCTCTTTTTAGTTTCTTTGTTCTGTTTCTCGTTCGTTGAGTGGAGCGAGGGGCAGCAGCGCGCAGGCAGACTGTAAAACATTGGGTTGGCCGGCACGAGCAGCAGCGCCGCCCGTGGTATGGTGCTGGATGCTACGTTCGCTCCCTTCTTGTTTCTTGTTCTGTTTATGTTTGTCTGTCGAAACGTTTCTCATTTGGATGAAATTGTGTTCAGATTTTTCGTCGGTGCCGCTGAGGTCGCGAAAGGTCGGTCAAGTATTCGCCTAGGCGCGGAGGAGATATTTATATCGTGGCTTTGGACACGTCGATGTCTCGGTAAGGGACAAGATATTCCTCAGCACTGGTGCGGTCGGGGAGGAGCTTGCTCTTTTCTTCATAAGGCGCGGCGGGTCCTGGAATCATTTCGATAGGAACTTAGACATACGTGGTCGTCCGGAGAGCGTCGCATTTGTTGCGGCGTCCCGCGTGCCCGTTGCCCGGTTCCTTGAACTTGGTGAGTGTGCTTACTTTACGAGTCCCAAATCATTGCGCCTTGTCTTGCCTTTACTACCAGGGAGAGTTCGCAGTCTTTGTCGTAGAATACGAAGTAGGAAGGAATCGGCAAACTCGATCCGTAACTTCAGGGAGAAGATTGGCTCTGAGGGGGCCCATACGGGCCTGTATTCGAACGGCTCGCGGGTCCGGCAGGGCGTCGTTCTGGATAGGTCCATTGCGGTTTCGATGCGGTGGACCTGAGTCGTCGTCCTCCTTCAGTGGACGACGGGCCGGGCTAGGAATGGGTTCGTCGCGCCGGCAGCGCAGTTATTATTGCGCCTGTGTCGGGCGATCTGTTGGTTTCAAGGGAGATCGCAGCAATTGCGGTCTCTTTCCGCTTTGGGCCTTCATCCGTCTCGCGTACTAAGTGTCCATCAGAACTTGCACGGCCAGGAATCGATGTCTATAAACAGAGATCGCTGCTCCCACCGGTGTTACCGATGTGATTCTGCCCTGCTTGAAGGTCAAAGGTGAGAATTCAATAGGCGGGACCGGGGGAGTAACATGGACTCTCTTGTGAGGTTAGCCAAATGCTCTCAGTCTAATAGTACGTGACGCGCATGAAATGGAAATTAACGAATTCCTATGTTATCAATACCGGCTAGCGAACCCACAGGCAGGGAAACGGGCCTGCGAGACACAGCGTGGAAAAAGACCTAGGTAGGTCATCATACCATAGTTTGAATTTGGAGAGACATGTGCGATCTGAGAAGAGGCTCGGTTTTACTCCTCCGCGCTGAGATGGCATATGTTGTTGGGAGAGCGGCGGAGGGGTTGACGGCGCGTCAGATCGTCTCTTCCTCGTCCGTGCTATTGCAATCCCTATACCCGACTCGTCTTCCGGGTTTCCCTTGCCGCCGTAATACTCTCTCTCGTCTCCATACTCTGTTTGCGCGGAGAGCTGCTTTGGCCGCCCGCTTCAATTCGCATGCCTTTCCTTGATTGGGTCAGGTTAATTTGCTGCTTTGGAGCGTGCGGTCGGGCACGTCTTTTCGAGAAAAGCGAAGTTTCGAAAGCGCGTGCGTTGCTTGATCGCGAAAGGTGTTGGTGTACTCCTGTCGTTCGTTTTCTCGGAGCATCTCTTTTTTCTCCGTCCGTCGCAGTAGTTCGTAGTAGTTTCGAGCTGTGCCCCGCTGTTCGGGGTTGGGTGTCGCTTTGATGTTGGAATAGTAGGCGCACCCCCCCCCGGTCGGGAGGGTACAGGTATCCGCCGCGAAAATGCCGGTTTTCGGCCTTTTTTCGACGCGGTCAGGAGACAGTGTAGATGGGAGTTGGGGGCCGGATACATCTGTCCAAAAGTAAGATGTGTCCCAGGGCCAGCTCGCGGGACAGAGCTCGATGAGCAGGGCAAATGCTGCTTGTCCGGTTTTCAGTAGTATAGACGTGTAAGCGGACTTCCATCCCTTTGACTCTCTGGTTTTGGCAGAAGTTGTCACAAGTTAACGGATATGGTTGTGGGCCAGCGTTTAGCGCACGTCCGTTTATATCTCAGATCGTGAGTCTTCTATATTCGTGAACCAGAACACCAAGTGAATCGGAATATGTATCACCCGCATAACGGGACGTGAGACTGGGTTTGAACCGTCGCCGAGAACAGTTTATTTTACCACTACCTGATAGTCCGATAAACTGGCCGATGCCAGATTGAGTAAGCACCTCTCATACCGAGCAGGAACGCAGGAGGAGCGAACTTAGTGCAGAATTGGCTGATAAGCAATTGTAGACAAGTCAAAAAACGTACCGGTCAGAAATTATAAAACTAGAAGAATTGAAAGAGACAGAGATCCAGGAAAAATGCACCCCGACTGAGCGGGAAAACACGGTTATGAGGCAGAACCGAATATACCGGGGTCTGCGTCCGGGGTTCTGTCCAGTGTTCTGTCTGAGGCGTGCGACACCGTTCCACGTTATCACACTCCGCCGCACTTTGTGCGGTAAACGGGAGGCTCTGAGAGTATGACCCGTGACGCTCACTCTACCGGTAGCTCACTCCTTCTTTCACAGCTCGACAGTCCCCCTTCCAGGCGAATTGTCTCGTATCGGCCTTATGTGAGAGCGGTGACGTTCTACACACCATGGGGCAAGGACGCCATGCCAGTCCGTCTGCCCCCGAACTCGCTTCCTTCGGGATTGGGGCGGCCTGTAGGACAGTTCGTGGAGCGCTGGTTAAGTGATTCGCGCCGCGACACGGGCTAGGACATCTGCTCTCTAGTCAAAGGGAGAGGAATGGAATCATAGGTCCATAATGTCACAGTCATTGCTACCGTCGCGTTTGACTGACTGCAATACGGTGGATCCGCCCCGAATCGTTTGTATCCCGACTTTGTACGCGGAGTGTGTAGGTGTCGAGTCCTTACATTCGGGCGAGCCGTTGACTCTTCCTTTAGTAAAGGCTGCAAGTTCAACCCCATACTGTATGGGCGTTGCGGTCCTTGCTTGTTGGCAGTTTAACAAAATATACACGCAGATAGTGTGATGTGCTAGTGTTTTCCTCACACGAAGGTATGCAGCAGCAATGTACGAAAAAGTTGTTGTTGTGTGCCTGTTGGACCCTCGATTAAAGTTGCAGGAAATTACATAGTCAGTACGTCAGTTATCCAAAACACGGATTCGAAATTGAAAAAGTTCGCTAAGTCCAGCGTGAAGTTGTTTCCCTGAAAACGCATAGCTCAGGTTGACTTAGCGAAACCCGATTTCGATCCTAAACTCGAATATCTCGGCCAGTTGCCTGAGTAAGCTCTCTTTCGACTCAAGTCCCGTCGGATGCTGTTTGGTAGGCATTCCGCTTAAGGACCGGGTAGGAATCCTCGGCCGGGCTTTGCAGACTGCCCCTCTCACTTGTCTTAGCGCGAAAGGTTTCGCTGGGAGAAGTAGAGGAGTTTTCGCTGCGCAGATTTCCCGTACTGGAGGAGGACCTTGAGTCGATCTCTACGAAGCAAGTTAGCACCGAACCACTTGTAGTTAGTCTGCTGCCTGTTGCAGTACAAGACAATTATTGTCCATCCGGAGTTTCGGAATTCAAATTAAACATTTCGCCTAAAAACAAAAAAAAAAAAAAAAAGACCAGCGTGCAGTTGATCCCTGAAAACGATAGCTCAGGTACTTAGCGGAAAATACCCGATTACGATCAAAAACTCTGGAATATGCTCGCGCAGTCGTTGCTGGAGAAGTCCCTCTTTCACTCGAAGTCCCGGGAATGCCTGTTCGTGTAAGCGAATTTCCGCTTTACGCTTTCAAGGACAGAGTCGAATCCTCAGACCCGAGCTATTCGCATAGACTTGCTTCTCTCACTGTCGTAGCAAAGGTTTGCTGGAAGGAAGGGGAGAGGATTTTCGCTGCGCGAGCATTCCATGAAACTGGAGGAGACTCTGAAGTAGACTCTAACGAAGCATGTAGCGCCACCCAATTGTTTAGTACTGCTGTGTGGGTAAAAGAATAAACTTTAGTACGAATCCAAGTTAAGAGAGCGGGGAAAGCGACAGGACTCAAAATTGCTATCACTCGAAGCAGAGAGAGCCTTGTGTCTGCTGGACTGTGGAGTTTTTTGAAGAATTTTTTGTTTTTTTTTTTTCTAGTCAAAGTCTGCCGGGTGAGAGTGATTTATCAAACTGAAGTAAAGCTCCTCTTGGCTGCCGCGCGAAGCGCGGCCGGGTCACGGGGGTATACATGTATTTTTTGATGCGGTAATCAAGAGAGGCAACTGTGAGTGCTTGAGGGTGAATTGACAGTGACCTGACCAGTGGTGCCTCAACCAGGTAGTAATAATCCCTGGCAGCAAATACTTAGAAAAATAAACTTTTCATCTTTCTTGTCCCGGTGCGAGCGACTGGCCGCCCGACCGGTTCGACACGATATCTCGCGCGATAATTGTTAAGCCCGAGAAGCTACTCTTTCGATCTAAAGTCGCGAGACAAGCGAGTCGTTGCCCCCTCAGTTCAGTCTTGTCGAGCGTAAGAGCGAGAGTCGGCGAAATCCCCTCCAGAACCCCGGCGCCATGACAGAAACCGTGCCTTCCACGTGTCTGAGGCGAAAGGGGTCTCGCAGGGGTGGGAGGAGAGGGTTTTGCGACTGCGCGAGATTCTCCCTTTGAAAGTGGTTGGGAAGAGCCTTTTCAGCCGCTCGACAAGGGGGTATATGCGCCAACCGGTTAAGAGTTTGCCTAGGTCCGGTTTGGGATTCGAATTGAAAATTTCGAGTCAGAGCGCCAGTTTCCCTGAGAAGCATTGCTAGGGTGATTGGCCGGAAAGTCTATTTCGAATCGAACATTTTGATATCTGCATTTGCCGGAAGCCTATTTTGATTACTGTCCGGGGGCCTGTTCTGCAAGAGCATCTAACGAGAGGCGAGGTAAGAATCCCTCGACCCGGAGCTTGACAGAGACCTGCCCCTCTCACTGTCTGTAGGCCCGAAAGTCGCGGGAAAGAGAGATTTTCAGCTCGCGAGATCCCGTGAAAAACTCGGTTCGGAAGCATTTTCGCCCGCCTCGAACAAGGGCGTATATGGCCGCCCTTAGTGTTTCCCATGGTCCGGGTTTGGATTCGAAATTGAAAATCGTGTCCGCGTTGCTGTGATTCCCGACTGCGCATATCAGGTGACCTTGGCGACACTTCTATTTCGATCCAACTTCGGATATCTCGCGCGTGATTGTCGGAAAGCTCCTCTTTCACCCTGACTCCCGCGGAGGAGAGGGTTTTCCGTGCGCGAGATATCCAGTTGAAGCTGATTCGGAAGGCATTCGGCCGCAGCACAAGGCTCATATGGCCGCCCGCAAGAGATTCCCCCCCGGTCCGGTTGGATTCGAATTGAAATTTTCTCAGTCAGCTGCTGTGGATTCCCTGAAGAAACGACTAGCAGTAGTGACTTGGCGAAAATTCTATTATCGATCCCAATCGAATTATCTCGCCGATGTGGCAGGAAAGCTCTTTTTCATTAACAGTCACGCGGATGCCGTTCGGCAACGCAATTCGCTTTAACGAGGGACCGAGATGTCCGATCTCGACCCGGAAGCCTTGACAGGACTTGCCCTTCCTGTCTTAGCGAAAGGGTTTCGCAGGGAGAAAGAGTATTAAGTATTCGCTGCGCCGTATCCCGTGAGAAACTGGATTCGGGAAGCATTTCTCCAGGCCGCCCCTGCTCTGACAGGCTCATAATGCCGCCCAGGTAAAGAGGATATCCCTCTCGGTCCAAGTCCACTTGGGGAAATCGCGCAGTTGTTGCCTGGAAATTCCTAGTCGACCTGGCTCCCGGCCGGGAAGAAAGGAGTTTCCTGCGCGAGTTTTCCGTGAAGACGCCGGATTGGGAGGGCATTTCATGCCGGATCGCAAGGGCTCCAGTAGGCTGCCCCACGGTAAGAATATTCACCCGTCTTCGTGTCGATTCGAAATTGAATTCGCTCGATCGAGTTGTTGATTCCTGGGAACGCTAGCTCATGGATTGCGGATCGATTTTGATTCGAATAATCGAATATCTCGCGGCGTTTGCCGAGAGAAGCTCTTTCGACCAGAGTCGGCGAGAAGGAGAGAGTTTCGCTGCGCGAGATATCCTGAAAACCTGATTCGGGAGCATTTTTCTCCGCAGCCTCCGACAGCGCGATCTAGAGCCGCCACGGCAACGAGGTTTGCCCCCGTCGGAGTGGGGATATCCGAATTGAAAAATTTCGCAAATCCGCTAGCTGTTAATTCTAGATTTGCAATGCGCAGTATGAGCAAATACGATTCGTCCGACTTGGAAAATCTCCCCGTGTTGCCCGAGAAAGCTCTCTTTCGACCTTGGTACGCGTGGGAGAGAGTTCGCTGCGCGAGATTTCCTTGAACCTGGTCGGGAAGGCATTGTCTCCCCGCCGCGCGAAAGGGCGATCACTATGGCGCCACGTAAAAAACCCTCTCGTCATCCGATTTTAAAATCCGCGCGTTGTTGCCTGAAAGATCCTCTATTCTGACCGAGTCCCGCAGGAAAGAGAGGAGAGTTCGCTGCGCGAGATTTCGTGAAAGCTGGATTCGGGAAAGGTATTCTCAGGACCGCGTTCGACAAGGGTGATTATGGCGCCGGGTAGAATATCCCCCCTCCAGTCAAAATTCCGAAACTTGAATTCTCCGCGTTGTTCCTAGAAATTCCTCTCCGATACCCTGATCCGGCGGGCGGAAGGAAAGAAGGTTTCGCTGCGCGGATTTCGTGAGAGCCGGATTGGGGGCATTTCTCGGGCGCCCGTCGACAAGGGCATCATAGGCGCCACGGCAGAGTTTGGCCAACGGTCCGGTTTGGGTTCGAAATTGAAAAATTCGCTAGTCCAGAGTGTTTGATTCTGAGAAAGATCATAGTCAGGGTGATTGCGGATAATACGATTCGGAATTCGACTTTAGGACATCTCCGACGTAGTGAAGAGAATATCCTCTTTCGACCTGTAGTCGGCGGGAAGGAAAGAGGTTTGCTGCGCGAGATTTTCACGGGAACTGATCGGGCGAAGCATGTCTCGGCGCGCTCCGACCAAGGGCGAATAATATGGCGACCCAGGTAGGATTCACCCTCAGGTCCAAAATCCCGAGCTTTGGAAATACTCCGCGGTTGTTTGCCTGAAAATTCTTTCGGACCTGGTCCCGGGAAGAAACCAGTTTGACTGGCGAAGAGATTGAACGTGCGCCGGATTGGGAGGCTTTTCGGCCCGCGCTC
>JABUQX010093745.1:60000-62500 GCA_015478945.1 Trachelipus rathkii | reverse complement strand
AATGTTAATTTAATATTAACAGATATCAACATTTAACTAAATTTTATCTCAACATTGGTTAATTATACTGATCAACGAATATACTCTAAAGCGTAATAAAGTTTCTACATCAATAAACTAACCATAGCGTAACATGACTAAGGAAAATAATGTACAAATACAAACCTAACACAACTTACACACGAATAAAACTGTAACATTAACAAAGTTCCACACTTAACACCAGTAAAGTAACTAACATTGCATGAAAAGCGTAACATATTCTTACTTTTTCACGCATATCTCTAACATATTAATGCATTAATCTTACACTGACACAGTAACATTAGCAAAAAATGTTAATCATAACCTTGTCACGATTACAACTGATCAAACGAAAATACTCTAACGAATTAAATTTCCACATCAATAAAGCTTACATAGCGTAACATGAACTAAAAATATAATGTACAAAGACAAAAGCTAACACAACTTACACACAAATAAACTGTAACATTAACAAAGTTCCATATTTAACACCAGTAAAGTAACTAACATTGCATGCAAAACGTAACGCTATTCTTACTTTTTCAAGGCATATCTCTAACATATTAACGTTAATCTTACCCAAAGACACAGTAACATTTAGCAAAAATGTATCATTACCTTGTCCGATTATCAAACAGACCAACGACTATATGCCAAACGTAAGAAAGCCATTCAAGTTAAGGTAACTAATATTCTTAAAAACAAAAAATAGGAAAAGACTACCTTAAATATCATAATCCCCAGGCAAATAAATGCAACATAACAAAAGTTTTATCTCAAACTAAACATAAAAAAACAAAGTTTTATCCAAAATTAACATAAAAAATAACGTTTCTTTGAATAAAATATCATTGTAAATTGTAATAGTTTACCGAATTTAAAGCAGTAAAATCAGTAAATCAACCCACCCGGTCCCCTCCCCGCCCCTCCTTACCCATCCTGTTCCATGATCTTTTTGTTTGGGGGGGGATCCCTTTTTTTTTCTTCAAATTACCTTATGATTTCGGATCACATTTAGTAGTTTTTGATTTAAGATAAACAAGCTCAAAAATAAGTTCTTTTTATACTAACCAAACGGATATATGGCTAACGTAACATTGTTTCACATTAATAAAGGTAACATAGCATTACCAGAACTAAGAAGTATAAATGCCACCAATGAAAAACCTAACACCACCTTATCACGAATTAAACACTAACATTAACAAAGAAAGGTTCTATACTTAACAACACTAAAGTACCTAGCACAGCGTACAAAACGTAACCTATCACATTTTTTCAAGCATATCTCTAAAACATATCATTGTTTTAATTTTTACATTAACCACTAGTTGATTTACGTCGGTCATTTTCGAGTATCATTTTGGATAAAACATAACACAAAAAGGAGTTCTTTATATAGCTAACCAGCGAATATATGCTAAAATAACAATGTTTTCACATTAATAAAGCTAACATAGCATAATATGAACTAAGAAAAAATATACAACGACAAACTTAACACACCTTAAACATGAATAAACTGTTAACGTTAACAAAGTTCTACACTTAACAACAGTAAAGTAACTAGCATTGCATACAAAAACGTAAACCTATTCATACTTTTTTCCAAGCATATCTCTAACATTTTAACGTTAATTTACATTGACACAGTAATATTTATCAAAAAATTTATCATTAACCCCATGGTCTAATTATCATACAGACCAACGAATAACGGTAAACATAACAAAGTTTTATCCAAACATTAACATATTTAAAATAAATTTTTTGAATAAAATATCAGTAAATTGTAATAGTTTACTGATTTTAAAGCAGTAAATCACTAAATCAGTAAATCAAAACCATAAACCCCTCCCCACCCCTCCCACCATGACCTTTTGATCTATTGATCTATTTATTCATGTCATGTTTCGAGTATCATTTCGACTAAACATAACACACAAATAAGTTTTTATATATATATGCTAACGTAACAAAGTTTTTACATTAATAAAGCTAACATAACATTGATCTATTTATTCATGTCATGTTTCGAGTATCATTTCGACTAAACATAAACACAACAAAATAAGTTTTTTATATATATATGTCTAACGTAACAAAGTTTTTACATTAATAAAGCTAACATAACATAAAAATAAATTTTTTGAATAAAATATCAGTAAATTGTAATAGTTTACTGATTTTTAAAGCAGTTAAATCACTAAATCAGTAAATCAAACCAAAACCCCTCCCCACCCCTCCCACCATGACCTTTTGATCTTATTGATCTATTTATTCATGTCATATTGAGTATCATTTTCGACTAAACATTAACACACAAATAAGTTTTTAATATATATATGCTAACGTAACAAAGTTTTTACATTAATAAAGCTAACATAACATAACCTGAACTAAGAATATAATGTACAACGACAAACCTAACATACCATAAGTACGAATAAACTACTAACATTAACAAACTTCC
>JABUQX010093745.1:7500-52500 GCA_015478945.1 Trachelipus rathkii | reverse complement strand
TCATCTGAACTATGAATATAACCCACAACGACAAACCTAATACACCTTAAACAGGAATAAACGGTTAACAATAACAAAGTTCCACACCTAACAACAGGAAAGTAACTAACATAACATCTTAAAACGTAACATATTCACACTTTGTCAAGCATGTCTCTAACATAACAATGTTAATTTTACATTAACACTGTAATATTTAACAAAAATTTACCATAACCGTGTGTAATTATCATACAGATCAATGAGTATACTCTAACGTAACAAAGTTTTCACATTAATAAAGCTAACATAGCATCAACTGAACTAAGAAAATAATGTACAATGACAAACCTAACACATCTTAAGCAAGAATAAGCAGTCAACATTAACAAAGTTCCACACTTAACACCAGTAAAGTAACTAACATAGCATACAAATACGTAACCTATTCTTACTTTTTTAAGCATATCTCTAACATAACAATGTTAATTTATATTAAGATGGTAATATTTAGGTAAAATTTATCACAACATTGGGTAATTATCATACTGATCAACGAATATACTCTAACGTAATAAAGTTTCCCCATCAATAAAGCTAACATAGCGTAACATGAACTAAGAAAATAATGTAGAAAGACAAACCTAACACAACTTACACACGAATAAACTGTTAACATTAACAAAGCTCCGCACTTAACACCTGTAAAGTAACTAACATTGCATGCAAAGCGTAACCTATTCTTACTTGTTCAAGCATATCTCTAACATATTAACGTTAATCTTACATTAACACTGTAATATTTAACAAAAATTTACCATAACCGTGTGTAATTATCATACAGATCAATGAGTATACTCTAACGTAACAAAGTATACTCATTGATCTGTATGATAATTACACACGGTTATGGTAAATTTTTGTTAAATATTAAAGTGTTAATGTAAGATTAACTTTAATATGTTAGAGATATGCTTGAAAAAGTAAGAATAGATTACGCTTTGCATGCAATGTTAGTTACTTTACAGGTGTTAAGTGCGGAGCTTTGTTAATGTTAACAGTTTATTCGTGTGTAAGTTGTGTTAGGTTTGTCTTTCTACATTATTTTCTTAGTTCATGTTGCGCTATGTTAGCTTTATTGGATTGGTGTGGAAACTATTACGTTAGAGTATATTCGTTGATCAGTATGATAATTACCCAATGTTGTGATACATTTTTTGTTAAATGTTACTGTGTCAGTATAAGATTAACGTTAATATGTTAAGAGGATATTGCTTGAAAAAAGTAAGAAAGCTACGTTTTTGCAACAGTATTTTACTTTTACTTTGATGTTAAAGCTTGGAACTTTTGCTAATTTAACAGTTTATTCGTGTGTAAGTTGTGTTAGGTTTGTCTTTGTACATTATTTTTTTAGTTCATGTTACGCTAAGGTTAGCTTTATTGATGGGGAAACTTTATTAGGTTAGAGTATATTCGTTGATCAGTATGATAATTACCCAATGTTGTGATAAATAAATTTACTGTAAATATTACCATGTTAATGTATAATTAACATTGTTATGTTAGAGATATGCTTAAAAAAAGTAAGAATATAGGTTACGTATTTGTATGCTATTGTTAGTTACTTTTACTGGTGTTAAGTGTTGGAACTTTGTTAATGTTGACTGCTTATTCTTGCTTTTAAGATGTGTAGGTTTTGTCATTGTAACATATTTTCTTAGTTTCATTTTGATGCTATGTTAGCTTTATTAGTGTGAAAACTTTGTTACGTTAGAGTATACTCATTGATCTTTGTATAAAGAATTTACACACGGTTATGTAAATTTTTGTTTAAATATTACCAGTGTTAATGTAAAATTAACATTGTTATGTTAGAACATGCTTGGGACCAAAGTGGGTGAATAAGTTACGTTTTTAGATGTTATGTTAGTTACTTTCCTGTTTGTTTAGGTGTGGAACTTTGTATTGTTAAACGTTTATTTCCTGGTTTTAAGGTGTATTTAGGTTTGTCGTTGTGGGTTATATCCATAGTTCAGAGATGATGCAAAGTAAGCTTTATTAATGTGAAAACTTTTGTTACGTAACATATTTTGATTGATCTTTGTATAAAGAACTTGATTTATGTTATGTTTAACCAAAAATGATACTCGAAATGTGGACTTAAATCAATAGATCAAATAGATCCAATAGATCAAGGACATGGATAGGAGGGTGGCAGGAAGGTAGATGGTTGGTGTTTGATTTACTGATTACTTGCTTTAGGGTATGTAAAACATGACAATTTTAGTAAAAAAATTGACCTGAATCAATAGATCAATAGATCAATAGATCAATTAGATCACAACTGGGCAGGAGGGAGGCGGAATGGTGGTTGGATGGTGGTTGGATTTTACTTGATTTACTGCTTCTAGGGTATTGTAAAAACGTAAATTTTGTAAGTTATAAACAAAAAAGAATAAAAAATTTTTTTTTTTATTTTTTTATTTAATTTTTTATTTTTTTTTTTTTTGTTTTTAAAATTTTTTTTGAAATTTTACATATCCAATAAATAAATAAATAAACCAATATTGGATCATTACACAAATATTTAATAAACACGGCACCGCACCGAGCCAGCCAACCCCTGGCAGCTGCCAACTACCTACTTCTCTGAGTCAGACTCCTTCTTCACTCTTTCCTTCTTTTATTCATCTTTCATCCTTCTTTCTTCCTCCTTCGTCCTTTGTTTTGCACTCTGTGCTTTTTTTCAGTTGGGGCCCCTACGGAGGGGGGCCCTAGACACCCTATACGGACTTATAACCATCATATTCGAGCTCTACGGTCTCGATAACCTATATAAACACACCAACATTGTTGTTATACAATGTTATAACTTCGGAGTCGGAGTCGGAGTTCGATTCGGTTTCGGAGTCCAGGAACCGCGGCGGAAGACAAAGTCGGAGTGCGTAAAAAAAACGATTCCTTACAGGAATCGTTTTTCGACTCAGATTCGATTCCCTTCGGGAATCGAATCTTCGACGTAATAATAATAATAATAACATTGTGTGTATGTGTATGCGCACGCGCGCGCGCACTCGCTCTCTCTCTCTCACGCGCATCGAACACCTGGCTCGATTGGGAGACGTTAGGGTTAACTCAATCTCGGAATTGGAAAGCCAAAAGGGCATAAACGCGGGCGTAGCGGCTACGCTCTCGGGTGACCACCCCCTATATATTACATCCTAGAGGACTTGAAATTTTTGACCCTGTTTCGAGCTTAACCCATACATAGATCATATTCCAAGTTTGAAGCCAATTTCATATCGAAAAGGGTGGTAGTGGTCAAAGGGTTCCATCACTATTATATATATATTATATATATATATATATTATAATATATTATTTAAATATTTATTATATATATATATATATATATAATATATATATATATATATATTATATATATATATTATATATATAATATGTATATATATTGATTATTATATATTATATATAAAATATATATATATATATATTATATATATATTATATATATATATATATATATATATATATATATATATATATATATATATATATATATATATATATGATATATATGTGTAGATATATAACAACATAATATATATATATATATATATATATATATATATATATTATAATAATATATATATATATAATATATATATTTATATATATACATTATATATATATATGTATGTATATTGAGGTAAATACTGCTTTAAATTATACCGCAGCTCAATATGTATTAATAATATAACTCCTTGAGTGATTCTTCACTTACCACGATTAGATCCCGGGCCCTCACAGATGGAATAGCAAGTGTGTTGACCCCTTGACCGCGATGAGCTAAAAAGATACGCGACCTAAACCTATGAAAGAGATTCTTGTCAATAGGAATAAGGACCGCCTATGTAAGGACAGACACCTTACCCGCGCATCTGCGCTCGGGTCAAAGGCAACACAGGACCCATGTAAGGAGAACACTCATAACCGGAGAATTTATTTGTATTGATGTAAATACTGCTTTAAATTATGCTGCAGCTCAATATGTATTGATAGAGTGTGAGCGGAGATGAGCAGCTGAGGTATCTGTCCTGGCATATATATATATATATATATATATATATATATATATATATATTATATATATATATATATATATATAATATATATATATATATATATATATATAATATATATATATAAAGAAGAGATAAAATATACACAAATACATATTATCTTTAAATTATATATATATATATAATATATATATATATATATATATTATATATATATATATATATATATTGTTGATGAAATCCTTTCATCAAAGAGAAATACAGCATTCAGAGCACCTTTTTATTTGCACATAGTTAAAGTATGAACAAGTTTTGTATAAAAAATATAAAATACAAAACAAAATATATTTTTAAATAATTCTAAAGGAAATATTTTAGAATATAGATTTTTTGCATTGTTACTCCTTTTAATATTTTGCTATAAATAATTCTTTATTTTTAGCATTATTTCATTTTTAAGATGTCATTTTATTACGTTCATTCAACATTTATACCAACTATAAATATACCAACTTCAAATGACCTTCTATACTGATGAATATAGGTACCAGATGGGATGGAATTTGGGATCTCTTAAGCTATAAGGCTTTTTTATCTTGATTATTTGTACAAGTTGCTTGAAGAGTTTTGTGACTCTTTACTTGCTTGGGGTCCAGTTCGATGGCTTTAACTTTTCTTTTTTCATTTGGATTCTTCAGCTCTTGCAGAAACAGTAGCTGTTTATTTGTTTTCTTCAGTAGTTTTCTTATGTTTTTTTTTACAGTTGTCACCACCACTCACGGGCAGAGCCCTATTCAGGGAGGGGGTGTTGTACACCAAAGTTTCATCCGCTAGCTCAAATTACGCAAATGAGCACTGACGCAGGCTTTAAAGTGAGGGAGAATAAATTCAGCAGGAAACACAGAAGATGGAAGAGAATTCCACAGAACAGAGGTGGCAGGAAAGAAGGAAGCACCGCAGGGATCTAGCCTGGAGTTACCAAGATCCACACAAAACTCGTGCGCAGACACAGCACCCCTTGTGATACGAGAACGTCGTAAAGTTGGTGGTACGCGAGTGGTAAGTTCCCTCGAACACCTGCCGCTGTGGTACCTATAGAAAAGAGATAAAGCACCAACATCGCGCCGCAAAGATAGAGGGTCAAGTGAAATGGAAAGTACAGGACAGTTTATAAGCCTTTTGGCTTTTGACTCGACCCTGTCCAAAAGCCGGGTGAAACCAGAGCCCCCCCCCAGATATGGGAACAGTACCCATACAAAGGCGGATGAGACCTTGTATTAAGCTGGAGTTAACTAGAGAAGAGAGGGAAAAAACAGTATCGCAGTCTTAAACAGAACTCCCAGTTTCTTTGAGGCCGCCCTAGCAACCGTTGTGATGTGAGGTTTCCAAGACATTTTTTTGTTTATGTTAAGGCCAAGGATGTTTATATTGTCAACAGGAGAGACGAGAGAACCGTCGAAAGATATAGAAAAGTTAGAAGGTGTTTTAGAGAGGGAGATTTGTAGAAGTTGAGTTTTTAAAGAATTGAATTTCACAAGGTCGAAACGACCCCAATAGCCATTTTCTCAGAAGTCAGAATTAACAACTTTGCTATTTTATTGCCATATCTATCATGTTTCCATGCATTCTGACTGATTTTATTATTTATCGCTAGATAATTTAGCTTCTGTAATAGCTTTTTTATATTTTATTTGCTTCTTTAGTTGCTTTTATTTGCTTGCAGTATTTTCTTACTTTGAAATTCCTATTTCACTAGCTTCATATGCTTTCTTAAGCTTTTTCCATCTTTGCAAGCCCGGTTTATTGCCCAACCCACCAAAGTGATTACCTTCGTATTTTTTTGTGCTTTAAATTTTTACTCTTCTATTTTTTCCTTATTTTCCTTACACGATGAAACAAAGATACTACTACTCATAGACAAACACCTAGAAATGAAATGATGATGATATTGGATATTATATCGGTTGGAGGAAAATGTAATTTCCAAAGTTGGAGTTAGTTGTTCGCAGTATTTCTCCTTTTTATGTTGCAAACTAATATATATATATATATATATATATATATATATATATATATATATATATATATATATATATATATATATATATATATATAGTATTTATATATATATATATATATATATATATATATATATATATATATGTATATATATATATATATATATATATATATATACCTCACACCTTACACCTTCTCACCCCCTAGCCACCCTCTTCAGAGTGCCCACATCTCACAAAGATACCCTGCCACCGCAGCCGGCATCCTCCACAGATTGCTTAATTTCCCAGGTTGTTCCGTCATGATGGTTAGATGAGGTAGTTTTGTTGATATTGAATCTATTTTTGCAACATTGGAAGTTTGGGTGGTGGCCGTATCTCAATTTGGCTGAAGATGACTGGATGGCTATAGAAAGGGAGTTAAATTCATATGCTATTTCTGGTGGGTGACCATTTAGTATATTATTTAGTTATCTATTTCTTAACCCTTTGATGCCGAGTGAGTGATTCCGCTTATAAATAAAAAAATTTTTGTTTTTAATATCTTCATTAGACCTCCTTTTTTTGATGCCCTATGCCCAAAAATAGGGTGATGCTTTACGGCATCTCACGGAGTTAAGATCGTCGTAACAAATAAACTGCAATTCCTTTTTATTCAAATTTAGACTTTTAGTAATTGAATATATATATATATATATATATATATATATATATATATATATATATATATATATATATATATATATATATATATATATATATATATATATATATATATATATATATATATATATATATATATAAAATAATCCGTGAGCGATCATTGGAGTAGACCATAAGCGGTGGAGGGCTTTCAAAGCGAGGTGTGGTCATTCCAATATCTAAAATATTTACCTGGAATGAAAACCGATAAAACAGTTTCTCTCCCTTGTAAAACACAAATATACGTCGCAGTTTATGCATTATGTTCATAGTTTTTTATGCAATGCTTACAGCGTTTCCTCTCTTGACCCCAATCTTGTAAATGGTTTACCTCATCAAGCCTTACAGACTGCAGGGCGAACAGCAACCAGCTTTCTCTTTTTCGGAATTTGTTGGGAATTTGAAGATCTTCCTCTTTTATTAGTTCCGGCACATATCAGCCCAGATGCTATGTCGCCCTTGAAGTTGCATAACTGGTAGAGCTTACCCTTATTGAAGTTTACACGGCGGTATAACAGCCAGGCGTTTACTACTCTCAAGTCCAGCAGGTAAAAAAAATCCTCACTTACCACTTCTTTGATTTAAAATCTGTCCTGTACAATTCAATTATTATGTCGGACAAATCGACGCCCCCCATATATTTATTGTACTCATTGGTGGCAAAGGGCAGTGCAATTTCGATATATTTATTTCCTTTAGCGTCCCATCGACGGCATTTACCTACTAGATCCACACCTGCATAATTTGAAACAACATTTACAGACTTATTGTCCAACCCCTTTACTGCGATGTTGTCTGTCTTTTGTTCGACACAAGTATCGTAGTTTCCTCTACCTTCTGACTTTAGCTTCCTGTCTGCCTTCAAAATTCAGTCGATTTGGTCTAATTGTCGACAAACATAGCATTCCTCTTTCCTCCAAAGCAGTTATCAAAGGTAGGGAGGCGAACCAATTGTCATAAATACCTTATAGTTCTAGTGTTGAGGAATATCCTTTGTTAGTTCAAGAACATATGCTGAGGATATACTAACTTTAGAGTCCCATCGACGGCATTTACCTACTGGATCCACACCCACATAATTTGAAACATGAACAGGCTTATTGTCCAACCACTTCACTGCGATGCTGTCTGTCCTTGCTCTACACAAGTACCGTAGCGTTTCTCTACCTTCCTACTTTAGCTTCCTGTCTGCTTTCAAAATTCAGTCGATTTGGTCTAATTGTTGACAAACATAGCATTCCTCTTTCCTCCAAAGCAGTTATCAAAGGTAGGGAGGCGAACCAATTGTCATAAATACCTTATAGTTCTAGTGTTGAGAAATATCCTTTGTTAGTTCAAGAACATATGCTGAGGATATATTAACTCCATGCTCCATATATATATATATATATATATATATATATATATATATATATATATATATATATATATATATATATATATATATATATATATATATATAAATATATATATATATATATATATATATATATATATATATATATAGATATAAATATATATATATATATATATATATATATATATATATATATATATATATATAAAAAAAAAATATATATATATATATATATATATATATATATATATATATATATATTATTATATTATATTTTTTATATATATATAAATATACATATATATTATTATTATATTTATATATATATGTTATTTATATATTATTTATATAGTATATTATATATATTATTATTATATATATATTATAGGTTGGTTATATTATTATTGTTGATATATATATACATATATATATACCCATATATATATATATATAATTAGTTTATATATATATATATATATATATATATATATATATATATATATATATATATATATATATATATATATATATATATATATATATATATATATATATTAGTGATGGGACGATTAATCGGAATCGGCATCGGAATCGGAGGAATCGGCTGTTTTTCAGGAATCGGAATCGGAATCGACAAATTATACCGATTCTTTGACCGATTCTTTGGTAAACAATCTGAAAATAATTTTTTTTCGATCTTTATGATTTTTCAAAGACAATATTTCGAAGTCTGCCGTATTGATTTTTTTTTATTTCAGTTCGGAGACGTATTTAATTAATTAAAGAAAACTGGATTGAGCGACGCATCTTTACGTAGAGCCTAAGATATCATGTTAGGATTTTCAGACAGTCATGGTGAGGCAGACATTTGGCAATGTTTCGTTAGTCATGTTGTGTAATATGTTTTGATAATTATATACCCGTGAACTCGTAAGTGAGCAGTGAAATATATTTGCCTTGTAGGCTTGTAATAATTGGAGCTATTGAATATAAATGCTATCCTTCGAGTTTCACCTTTTCACGTATCTCATACAGCATCTAATATAAGTGATTGTCTTCAAAATGTTGTGGAAGAATTCAATATTCCTGCTAATAAAATTCATGTTATAGTAAGGGATAACGCACCTAATATGGCTGCAGGAGTTACACAAGTTACACTTGCTTTTTACACTCTTTGACATTAGTTCTCAATGCATATTTAAACAAAGAGACGTGAAAAAAATATATCCAAATGTAAACAAATCGTAGGTCATTTTAATCTCTCGCCTCAAGCTATTGCCAAGTATGAAGAATATCAAACTAGATTTAATTTACCACAGCACAGATTTTATTCAGGATGTACAAACCAGATGTAATAGCCAGTATCATATGCTTTCAAAAATTTGAACAAAAGACGGCTCTCATTTCATATTGCAGTGATCATTCAAAACCTGCATGCTCAGAAACAACGGAAAGTTCTTGAAAATTGCTGAAAATACTTAAATTTTTTTTGATTGTACAAATTTATTGAGCCACAAGGAATCAATGGCATCGGGCAATAATCCCAAATATGAAAGTGATTTGCATTTTTAGAAAAGAGTCAGAAAAAAAGGACTATTTGAGGGACTTCGGTCTACAGTATCAGCATGGAAAATTCAGTAAAAATAGATTTAGCATTTACTTTTACTGATAAGAATCTTGTGCTTGCTGCCTATCTTGAACGCTTTAAAAACTACATTCCTTGAGGATGAATATAACAATAAAAAGTGGAAGATATTCTTAAGCAATGGATGTGCGGAAACATGTTGTATAAAGGAAAGGAAAACAGTTTCCACAACTTTAAACCAATCTTCGGATTCTTCTCATTTATCAACAGAATAGGGCGAAAAAAGTGATACTGAAGATAATAGTTTAACTTCAGTTTTGAAAGCTGTTTTTCGTAATTTAAAGAGAAAAAGACTTTAAAAACAGCAAAGAAACTCATTCAAAAGGAAAGACACATATATTGAAAAATTGAAGATGCTATAAAAGTAGAATAAAAATAATATAAAAAATATTAAACTTATTAAAAATTCAGAAAGTCCCTAACAATGGTGGTCATCGAGAATAAAGGTACCTTTCAGCATTTGGCTGTCCTTGCTGTGAAAATATTTAAGCTCGCCCTCCTCGGGTGGAAAGTGAAAGACTCTTCAGAATTGGAGGATCAATTTATTCTCCTAAAAAAATTGGATGCACTCAGAAACGGGAGAAATGTTAATGTTTTTGCTTACAATTTAAGAGTCATGCTTTGACTACAAATAATGATAATTTTGTTTCAAGATCTTACTTTTAGTAAATTAAAAAGGAATTTTTTTTAACAAAATGACAAAATTGTTCATTTATTGTGTAAGATTTTTAAATATTGAAATTATTTTTCAGTGGTTAAATAAAATAAAAAGGTGTTAACTAATTATTTCTTTAGCAAAGATAAAATATAAGAGAATTCTATAACATTAATTTATAAGGTTTTTAAATATTTAAAATAGTTGATTTATCCAGATTAGGAATAACTGTGTATATATGTTTATATCTAGTATAGAGCTTTGATAACTATATATATATATATATATATATATATATATATATATATATATATATATATATATATATATATATATATATATATATATACAGTGGCGGTTCTCTAGACTTTGCGGGGCCCTGGTAGACTTTGCGGGGCCCTGGACGGTGTTTTCGTAGAAAACATACACAAGTATATAAAGTATTAAAATCTGCACAGTAACAAACTTGGTTTAAACCCTGGACATTGTAATGGGAATATATATATATATATATATATATATATATATATATATAAATATATATATATATATATATATATATATATATATATATATATATATATATATATATATATATATATATTGCGCAGCTCATGCGATATGGGGCGTTAAATCTGTTAGCCTCTGCATGCGCGCGAGGCCCTTATAAGGCGCGGGGCCCAGAGCGATTGCCCAGGTCGCCCTGCCCTAGAGCCGCCACTGTATATATATATATATATATATATATATATATATATATATATATATATATATTGCCATATGTTTATATATATATATATAAAGAATCGGAATCGGCACTTTTGACTGGTATCGGTATCGGAATCGGTAACGGCCGAAATTTGAATCGTCCATCACCAATATATATATAATATATATATTATATGTATATATATATATATATTTATTTCAAGGTATATTACTATTATGTTATATATGATTATTACATATATATTATATTATAGATTTAATTATTTATATATATTTTATTATATTATTATTATATATTATATTTATTATTATATATATATTATTATTACATATATATTATTATTATTATTATTATATAAAGTTTATATCAAGATGATTTTTTTTAAATATTTGAGTATTTTATATATATATATATAGATATTATTATTATTATATATATATATATATATATATTACATATATTATTATATTATATATATATACATATATATACATATTATTAGTATATATTATATATTATATATATATATATATATATATATATATATATATATATATATATATATATATATATATAAAAATTTGTTATATATATATATTTGTTATATATATATATATATATATATATATATATATATATATGACGATACCTTTGCTGTATGAGACCGCATGGTTTCACCAAATCGAAAAGTGGTAATATTTACCACTGAATTGGGTAAATTTATAAATCTTCTTATTTACAGCACTAATTGAATCATTCTTATGAAAAATGAACTAAAATATTCAAAGTTTAAAAAAAAAAAGACATAACCAATACGTAGCATATCCCGAATGAGTTCTTGGGGAATCATGGGTTTAAAAGGCCCTAGTATGCAGCATATAAGTTATTTATTTATTTTTTTGTTAAATCATTAATTACACCATAGTGACGTATAAAAAATATTTTTTGAACAACCAAAAATCACTTTGTTTATTTTTAATAATTTTTTCAAAATTGCAACTGCAAAGATTGCAAGATTTCGCAGATTTTCAAAAAGCGTCCACTTTGCACAGCTACTGCAAGTGAACTGTGAAATATTTCAAACTTTTTTCACATTTGCTTACGAAAACCAAGCTCTGTGAATCAGAAAATGCCAAATAAACCTTAAAAACTCGTATTATAAGGGTCAAAATAGCCTGAAATATTCATGAGACTAAGATGAATCATACGGTATCAAAGGGTTGAATATTGTTCTATTGTTATTTGTGTATTTGTTTGGAATATGAGATGTTGCTTTGTGGGGGTTGGATATTACTTATGATTTGTTTGCATAATATGGCTGAGGAAGATGGAGGTTGTTTTAGTCTGGGATTAGTGGGGTTATAGAGTGCAGTGAGACAGGGGTGTTGTGGTATTTGCGTCTTAGCGTAAAATTGGATGCCTATCATTTCTAGGAGCTTGTTTATGAGTAGTATCTTTGTTTCATCGTGTAAGGATTCTTAAGATGTTGTTAGTTTGCATCCTGTTATAATTCTGAGTGACCTGTTTTAGGTTGGTTGGAGTTTTTGCATGTTTCCCTTGGTTATTAACGGTTATTATTGGTGAAGCGTAGTTCAATAAAGGGCGGATGAAGTGTTCGTATTAGGTGATGGATATCTGTTTGTTATTTTTGATGTTAGTGCCAGTTATGGTTCTTAGAATAGTTAATTTCCTGTTTGCTGATGTTGTTATGTTTTATATATGTTTTGAGAAAATTAAGTGTGTGTCCAGTGACACTCCTAGAATTCTGGATGTTTCGTTTAGTGTGATAGCGATATTTTTTAGGGATATTTGGGGGTTGGTAGTACCGAGTTGATTGTCTTTTGTGTTTATTGTAATTGAGGATTTGTTCGGTGATGCTGACATTCTATTGCCAGCTAGCCAAATCTGTATTTGGTTGATGTATTGTTGGGTTAGACGGGATGCTGTGTTTATATTCTGGTGTGTGTTAGCTATGGTAACGTCATCAACGTAGGTTGTTATGTTTGTGTGGTCTGTTTGTGGTTGTGGTAGATCTGCTGTGAATAGGTTGAAGAGTGTAGGGGATAGGATTGCTCCTTAGGGTACACCGTTTTGAATGTTTATTGTGCGTGATTTATTGTTGTTAATCTGTATTTGAGCGGTTCTTCCTGATAGGAAGTTTGATAACTATTTCTTTAAGTTAGGGGGGAAATTTGATTTAATTATTTTTGTATTAGATTGTGTCTGGGGACTGTGTCGAAAGCCTTGTTTATTTATGTCGTTTGCTATGAGTAATGTTTCATGTATATGCCAGAGATTTAAGCTGTCTTTTATTGGTTGTATAATGTTTGTGTGAGCTGTTGTGGTTGAATGGTTTTGTTGGAAGCTATGTTGAAACTTTTGTTTGGGGATATGTGGTTTTATTTTATTCAGTATGAGCTTTTCCAGGCGTTTACACAAGGTGGACAGCAGTGAAATTGGGCGATAGGAAGAGGGTTTCAGGAATCTTCTCCTGGTTTTAGCTTTGGGATGATAATTGTTTTTTCCAGAGGAAGGGAATGTGATTTAATTTGATGGAACTGTTGTATATGTGTGCTAAATGAGCTAGTGCGGTATTTCCTAAGTGTTTTATGTAGATATTTGAGATGTTATTTGGGTCAGTTCCTGGTTAGTTTTTGAGGGTCTTTTTAATGTTTTTTAAAATTGTTGGTGTTTTTTCTATTGTTTGGTCGTGATTGCTTTTAATTTTCTTAAGTGATTTGATTATTTCCCTATTTTGTGGGTGGGTTGGTTTATGACTTTGTTTTGCGAAGGTGTGGTGTGCTGTTTTTGTGTTTGTGGGTATTGAGTGTTGGGATTTTTGATAGATTTGTGCGTGGGAGTTAGGTTGTTTTTTGTGTTGTTGAATATTGTTATTATGTTCCACATTCTATTGTTGTTTGTGTTTTGTAGGTTTTTGTTAGATGGGTTTAAAAATTATTTGAAGTATGTGTTTTGATTAGGTTTGCAATTTGTATGCTTAAATTATTGATTTGCGCTTTAATTTGTTGTGTTTGTTGTGCTGATTTTTTGAATAGGTTTCATTGTTTTATCAAGTTTGAGATTTCGGGTGTGAGTATTTTTTAATGTATCCCCGAGGTGTATTTAGTTTTGCGGTTTCTGAATTGTTAAAATGAGGTTTTGGATGGCTGTGTTTAGTGTTGTGGTATTTGAGATTGGTATTGGTTGTGTATTATTTTCTTTGTATTCTGAGAATTTTGTCCAATCTGCTTTTTTGTAATTTGTGTAGGTTTTCCTGAAAGTGTGGCTGGGTTGGTTAGTTATTGGTATTTTATGATTATGGGGAGGTGGTAAGAGTTTAGGCCGGTTTGTGTTGATCATTGAAGTTTTGTGTGAAGACTTGGGGAGCATAGTGTTAGGTATGGGGATGTATTAGATAATCTGATTGGTTTTTTTGTGGTAGAATTCTGGTGTGGAAGTTTTTATTGTTGAGAATGAATAGATGAATTAGATTTGTTATCAAGTGAATTCCTCTTTAGTTTGCGCTT
Source organism: Trachelipus rathkii (assembly GCA_015478945.1). Classification (NCBI taxonomy): domain Eukaryota; kingdom Metazoa; phylum Arthropoda; class Malacostraca; order Isopoda; family Trachelipodidae; genus Trachelipus; species Trachelipus rathkii. Next base: position 37,784 of record JABUQX010093745.1, on the reverse strand, counting down.
TGGGCTTTGTAGCATGTTGGGTAATGTGGGTTGAAATCACCTCCTATTATGAGATTTGGAAAATTTGAGATAGAGGTTAGGTTTGGTGCGTAATTTTTGGGGAAGTGTGGTGAGGTGTGATGTGGGATGTAGATGTAGATGATTATTTGGCTTTTTGTTGATTATTATAGTAATGGATTTAATTTTGGTGGTGTTATCGTTTAGTGATGTTGTTGTGATTGTGGAGTTATTTGTTATGTTGTTTGAGTTATGTATGAGGGTTAATAATGTATGACTCTTTGAAGTTGGAAAAAGAAGATGGAAGATGGAAGAGAATTCCACAGGTGGCAGGAAAGAAGGAAGCACCGCAACTAGCCTGGAGTTACCAATATCAACACAAAACTCATGCGCAGATACAGCACCCCTTGTGTTACGAGGGCGTCGTAAAGATGGTGGTACGCGAGTGATATCTTGGGTTCTGGGTTGTTTTCTAGGAGGTATGCTTTTCAAATTATAGCTATGCGGATGTTCATTTGTTTTAGAAAGATTTCTGTTTCTTTGTTTTTATATTTGAAGTCTGTTAATGTTTATTTGTAATATATTTATGTTGTGATTTCGTTTGTTTGACTTGGGACAGTCGGTTATTGTGAGTGGGATGCATACCTGGCATATCCAGTCATGGCTTAGATGGAGAAGCGTTGTGAAAAGCGAGCAGTGTTAGTGAATCAACTGCCCACACTTATTGAATCGGATCGAATTTGTCGTAGATAGGGCATAACCAGATTCCAGGTCCCGAGTTTCTTTCTATGCCCCCCCCCGGCTTTTAGTAGAAGAGCTGAGGCATTTGTTGCCTTATTATGTTCAAAGTTCGATGCAACATTGTTTTTACTATGGTTCAATTCATTTTCTGTTATTACTACCACTTCAGGATTGAAGGTCACGACTTTATGTCTAGTTTTTAAATTTCTACGACTGGCTCCAGATGGCAGCGGGCACAGCCGATCTAGGCGTTTCCCGCCTTTGTTGTTGTTGTCGTTTGGTTGGCATTCATCTTCTCTTGAGCATATAATAGGGGGTATAAGGGGCAATTTTCAGACTCACATTTATAGGCTTGGTGGAGGAAGCGTTTGTGGTAGTAACAATACTGGCTAGTAATATTATCAACAGTATTGTTATTGTATCTTGATTTTCGACCTACACTTCTCCCTCGGCTCATATTTCTGTCATCTGCTGCAGGCTTTCTTTCTTTCACGAGCAGCTCGACAGTGCCCGCCAGGTCTCTTATGGCTTTTATCATTGCTTCTAACTGGCTAGAAATCTTCTCATGATCGAGGCTGGTGGAGGTTTGTGGGCGTTCCTCTCTATATGAGTGACTTTCTCTATTTTGGGAGTCAGCCCTTTCTCTCTCTCATCAGATTTACTCTCCCCCAAGATTCTTCATTTGTTGAGGGTGGATAATGTTTTCCTTTTCGTATAAAATTTTTAAATAACTCGTCGGCAACTCGAACCATTCTATGTAAGTTTTTGTCTTCCGACATAGCATAGAGACTCATCTGGACATTTGTTGGTAGTTCTTCTAAGAATAGGTCGATTGCAAAATTGGGGTTGTTTTCCACCAACAGATCGAAATTTCTACTACCTAACACGTCTTTCACTCTATTTATATATTCACTTGGTAGTTCATCTCTTTGCATTCCCTTTTTAAAGACCTCTCGGATTCTTTGCCTTAGGGCTGGTAAGTAAGTCTCCTCCACATCGTCTTTGAGCAATTGATAAGCATCATCTTGCAAAGGAAAGTGTATCTTCGAAACCAAAGTATTTGGTAAAACTCCCGCCAAAAGGCGCACTCGTTCATGGGTGTCATCAATATGGTTCAACTTGAAGACTGCGTTCACAGCTCTCAACCAGCTGATAACACCATATGGGTCGAAAGGAGGGAGTTGGCTGGAGGTCAAATGGCTAAACTGTTTCAAAGGTGACTCGTATTCACGAAGTCGTCTTTTTGTTGTTTTCGGCGACTCAACTTGCTCCGCATCGGAGGAAGAGAGGGAAGATGATTCTCTCTCTTGTGGAGACAGAGCAGTTGGTGGGGAATTGGATTTTTTTCTCCCCTTTCCTTTATTGGGGGAAACCTTAGTCTTATTTGACTTGGTTTTAAGCGATAGCTTCTTCGCAGCAGGCATATTTTCACTTAGCAAAGAGAGTTTTGTTTATTAACTTGAGATGCCTATTTCCAACGGTCGTTTGAAAGTTCAATGAGTTCTTACGGACCGTTTTAAATTTTAGGCGTCGTTTGGAAAATTTTGTTCGTTCGTTTTATGCAACGAATATTTTTGTTTCAATTCTTCACATTAATGGAGTTTCTTCAATTAAGTTTTTAATACACAGTTTAATTCACGACACTGATCACAATTTGCTTAACACAAATAATAGTTTAAATTTACACACACTGATTTATATTTAGAACAGGTTTAAATTCACAGTTATTTTTCACAAGTTTTCACTCCAATTTGACAGTGATTATTTTCAAGTAATTAAAACAATGATAATTGCAGGAATGCACCCTTAGAAGGGGGGTTTTATTGTAACTCCAGGGTCACCAAAATTCTAAGCCGAGATACTCGAGGCTGATTAATTAATAAATATAAATCAATATTGAGGTGTGTGAAATAAGAGATCGGTCGTTTATGATTTATTAAACTATGCAAGAATGATAATTGAATATGTGACAATCATATAATTGAATGGTGAATATATGATAATGGGTAATAATCGGCATAGAAATTAACTTTAACACTCGTTAATTACAGCGCAAATAATATGACCCTGTCACTAATATAATCAACCTTTACATCAAAGAATTTAGACACAAATCTTCAGCCCGACTTCCTGCCAAGAGGAGTCGGTACACAATGCCGAATCTGACTTTGGCTATGTCCCTTGTCGGGCTCTAGCCAATCACATTCAAATGACTTTTGCATCTCTCCCGCCTAAATGCGGGGAGAGGCTTCAGTGATTTCGCTGGCGCTTCGCTTTGCTGAATTACAAGGGAAGGTTTATAAGAAAAGATCACCAATCTTTGTTAAGATGTGCACACGGGTGGGGCCTGCAAATTCACCTCGTACATAGGTGTACACTCTCTATGACATACATGCAAATGTTTACATACCGTCCCTACACATGTAATTTTCCGTTTTAGAATTGGTGACCATGGAAGAATAAAGACATAAGAAGCCCTATAACCATTGGTGAAGCCGATGGTTATTCACTTCTTATTTCTTAAATCTCCCTCCTACCTTTACAATAAATTCAAAGTAAAGGGGAATAAGAAAGAGGAAAAACTACTTGAAAGGAGAATATAAAGAACTACATTTTTAAAAATCAATACCACACTTTTAACAAATTATAATTTGTTTCTCGTAATATTTATTAAAAGATCGTCTCTACTCTTTTCCTTCTCAAGAGACGTTTTCTCTGTTTTCTCATTTCTTTTTCTTCTATTTATTTTCATTTTTCTTTTCTGTTCTGACTGCGGGAGTTTTTAAAGGCTGTAAAAGATTTTTACATTTCTGAGAGTTTACTACTACTTTTGTGTCCTTTATTATGTGGCATTATTGTTGTAAATCTTTTATCATTACGATAGGCCCACTGATATCTGCTTCAAGCTTCCCAAACTTTATATATGTTGATTTCCTCACATAGATTATTTTGCATCTTTTAAGTTTCGAGGAAAGAACACACTTCTATTTCGGAGATTTGTTCTTTTTGCAAGTGGTTTAGCAATCAAACTTGCGAGTTTTTCTATGTAGTTATCATAACTCATGGGTCGGTCTGGTACATCTGTATCCAATAGTCCCCCAGATATGTTTATATTTTGGCCATACATGAGTTTACTAGCCCTAATGCCGCTTTCAGCGATCGGAGCCTGCCGGATAACAAAAAGCGCATATGGCAGAATATCGAGCCACTCCTGCTCTCTTAGTTCTGGTTCGAGCAACATAGTTCTTAGACAAGTTAAGAGGGTCTTGTGAAAAACTTCTGCCTTGCTATTAGCTTGTGGATTGCATCTTGCAGTCGTAGTATTACATGTGCCTAGCAGCCGGCACACACTCTCAAATAGATGAGAAGTATAATTGGCGCCGCGATCTATGACAAAATTGTCTGGGACACCAATATCAGGAAATATTTTATTTACCAACACTTTCACTACCGTCTCTTTAGTTATATCTCTGAGGGGAAAGGCCCAAACGTAATGTGAGAACCGATCTACAAGGGTAAATAAATACTTGTAGCCCCGGCAAGGGGGTAATTTCAGAATATCCGCATTCATGATCTTGAACTTGTGACTGACCTCCTATACTTTCCATAGATGGTATGATTTTCCTTCCCTTACCTTGCTAAGCTGACATGTGTTTCCACACATCTGCACTGATCTTTTTCACGCGCCTGTGCATGCTCTGGAAAAACCATATCAACTTTGAAGCAGTCAGCAGCGATTTATCCCAATGTCCCTGGAATGTGTCACTTTTATCACGTCATCAATATTAGCCTTTGGAAGCAATATTCTGGCATAGTTCAGGGAGATATTCACATATAATTGAATCTCTTCTCTTTACAAAAAAAATTTGTCTTTTATAATAAGAGAGCTTTTGTTTTATCTAATACAATGTTTTTATGTATTCATCATTTTCTTGATTATCATTATATACTTTTATAATTGATTTCATTTTTAAACAACGCTTTATCAGTTCTATCTGCTCTTTAGTCACTTAAATTTAACCATTTTTACTCCATGGGTTTTTCACGTGTCTCACACACAGCTTTGTGTACATTTTGAGTTTTAAATTTTTCTAATTAATTTATGTTTAGTTAGCTATAAGCTGATCAATGGACGGAGGTGATTCAATGGAATGCGTAGTACTTTCATCGTAAATATTTATAGTACGCAAAGAATTTGAACCTGTGGTTTCGTTTAAAAAGCTGGCTTGTAGACCTTCATTCATTGTTGTGGTTTCGGCGCGTGTTGGCTCAGTGTTTAAATCCCTTTTTGACCATCCTTTCAAGGTTTCATGTATCGAGACATTCCAACTCCTTTTTAAAGAGCCATTGTTTTCATTATTTTCCTCAGGCTTGCGTCCTGCATTCTGATTGGTTGAGACGTTCGCTGAGGACCCAATTAGACTCTCTTTCTGTACGGTTGCTGCGCCGTCATTGGCTGAGAGATTTGGAGACCACGCCCCTTCACCAATTTTGCAATCCTCTTTATTTGCAATTATTGCGTTATCTATTAGGTATATAGCCAAAGGGTTGTTCTTAGAAGTTATCAAATTCCAGGACGGTTGAAATGAGCTAATAATATTCATCTGGCGGATCTCCCTCACGTTCTGATTTTGGGAATTGTTGACCCTACTATAGCGAGAGATCAATTCTCTAGAGGTCGTTGATATTGAAAAACTGCGTCCGATGATGAGATAACCGTATTTTAAAAGTACTTTATTCAAACACAAAAGTAGTTTATTTGCATAATCATATTTTTGTTCTGTCGGCGATAGGACACTGCTGTAAAATGCAATAGGCCGACTTTCTTCATCATTTGACATTATTGCACATGCAATTGCTACTTGCGTGGCATGGACTATGACCTTTATCGGCCCTGCTGCACTCAGATATGTAAGAGTGGAAGCATGTTGAATGGCTTTCTGCAGCTTCATTCCATATTATCCTTTGCCGGGAGTAAGGCTTACCACGGAGAAATAGGTTTAGAGGGGCTATGACATCTGCCCAACATTTCAATGTATTCCTGTAAAACCCAATGCGACCTAAAAAAGCTCTTACATCTCTGATCGTTTTAGGTTTTGGCACCTCCAATATCTCTTTTATTTTCTCACCATTTGGTCGTATACCTTCTTCATTTAAAGTGTAACCTAAATAGTCGATTTCTGTTTCTCCTATTTGGCATTTTGAGGGGTTTAGGTTTACATGTAGGTGTTGCAACCGCTTAAACACCCTTTCGAGGGCAATCTTGTGCTCCTCTTTTGTCTTAGTATGGACTAATATATCATCTATATAAACCTGTGTATTCTCGAGGCCCTGCAAGAGAATGTTAACGAAACGTTGAAACACAAATGGTGAGGCCGAATATCCCATCGGTAAATTGCAATAACTAAAATTTCCCATATTAGAGGTAATAGTGAAGTATTTTATGCTGTCTGGGTGTAATGGTATCCCATAATATGCTTGAACCATATCAACACGTGAAAAGTATCTGCTCCCTTGAAATGTGAATATTGCATCCTGCAATGTCGGTAACCCATAGGGTTCTGGTTCCACTCTTTTATTTAACTCACGGAAGTCTGAAATCAATCTCACTCTATTGTGACTTTTTTCTAACACTGATACGGGAAATGCCCATGCTGAATTAGTTCGTGTCAGCACACCTGTTGCAATTAAATTATTAAATTCCGCCCTAGTTTGGTTATATAATTTATGGGGAATCCTTCTGGCTCTCATAGCGATCGGGGAGCCTCTTATGTTTGCTTTATTAAGGATAAGTATTGCCAATTCTATTTAAGATTCTTTCAGGTATGACAGCTTGTTCTTCATTTGCCGTTATTTGACCCTCTTAATTTATTAATGCGGTGTTCCCGCAGCTCATTTTGCCTTTATACTTTTCAAAGATCTTCCCCCATCTTTTCATTTTGTTTAATTTTTATTGAATTATTTTCGTTAACCTGATATTTTCACAAATCTTTGAATTCCAATAATAAATCATTATAAAAGATATCACTGGTAGGACATGCCTAAGGAGAGGTTGAAATGGTTGCAGAGGGAGATTTAGGATCTCGGGAAATTTCATGCACATATTTATTTTTAAAATCATTATTTCTAACTAAATTTATAGCTTTATTTAGTTGAGGGCAATTAAAATGGTCATTTTGAAAGCTTTATACCTAAAAATAACGTTTAGAAATGGCCAGACCTAAGCATGTTTACTCTTACGTCCAAACAATCTAGAACTCGTCTACATGAAATTTACTCATATTAATATCAAATTTAATAGTTTTTACATCATAAGATATTAATTTTAGTGTTATTGGCGGCCAACATCTGGCCGATAATAGGCTTTCGCCTTGCAACAGAATCGGCTTTCAAGATGTTCTTTTTCTTTTTCTTTTTCTTCTTTTTCTTTTTCTTCTTTTTCTTTTTTCTTTTTCTTTTTCTCTTCTTCTTTCTTCTTTGGTCCGTCTTTGAAGATCTTCTTCTTCTTCTTCTTCTTTTCTTCTTCTTTTCTTTATATCTTTTACTTGCGCACATCCGCTGGCCAGGGTAGCCGGACGAAGCCACGGAAGTTCAGGTTGTTGACGTACTGCACCGGAAAGAAAAAAGTTATAAGTCAGAAGAATATGATGCAAGTCGAAAAGAAAAGAACAGCCTTATTGTTCTCACCTATATATACCTTTTAAAGTTTGAGAACTTAGGACCGACGTCAGATAAATACCACCCTAGAGCTTCACGGACTGCGTTAACGGACATAATTACTATTAATGGCTATCTAACATTATACAGTTCATAACCTTTCCCTCACAAATACTCCCAACATTTGACTTGGTGGGTGTATGAACTTTGCTATCTCGTCCTCTGTCAATTTCACGAGCATTTGCTCTCGTGTAGGCTTCCTTTACTGACTTAAATTTCACTATTCTTCTTAGCACGTCTTCCTTCCGAGTCGGTATACCCAGCTACTCCCCACTATTTATCCGTCATATAATAACAGCGACTAGTGCAGCAATCATTTTCCACATGTATCCACATTCTGCTCAACTGGTACTTTTTTATGTTTATTCTATACAAATTATTACCTTTTACTTTGACGACCAGAGAGAGCAACTATACCTGATTGTCGTTCAGTTTTCAAGGAACGAGTTTATAAGATGAGAATCTCATGTTCATACTATGCACCTAACGAAGCCTTTAAGGATTGAGCAAGTCTGATGCCACATAACTATAGTGAACTTCTAGAATCGGTAAATTTAGGAATAACTATTCCAGAACGCCAAGCTCAGGTTCTTTACTCTGCTAATACATTAACACAGGTAAAAACTCACCATAATATCTCGTAAAACTACGCATATGTCAAGAAACTCTCAAGCTCCATATGCATATACACCTGAGAAACATTTAATTCTGCACCACATAAGGTGCCAAATGTGCGATCACAACTGTTCTAGTCAACTTCTCGTCTCAGTATTATATCCCAAATATTTTAGCTCAGACACTTGTTCGGGTGTTTCAGTCTGCATCGCAATACAGTAACTTAACACACGTAGACTGACGGTCTGGACTACTGTTACTACAACCGAATTAACGTAGGATAGATTTTATTCAGTATATATTGTCTAAAACCCTACCTTTTAGATCGCCATGCCACCCTCTACCAGTCCTCTCAAACTCTCTCATAGATTCGCACTCACAAAACCTATTAATACATTTCGCCTATCGAATAGTTAGACACCACATACTCTTCCTTAATTCTACCATATTTACAACACATTCCCTGCCAGCCAATACTCTAATTCTTTCATATCTCCAAATTCATAAACTCCAAAATTGAATACCAAGGATTACAAATCCAGTTTCTCTTTTATATATAACCTGTAAATATAAAACATCATATAAACAGCTCTAGAACACAGAGCTATACGCTACTAATTCAAAAATCCAAACATCAACGCCTTTTCGCATACTCCAATAAAACCTAATATTAATTATTCTACTTAATCTGCATCATTTTACCTCAAGTACATTTCTTCCTCAATGTCCAAAAATGTGACTCACACATCCTTCACCAGTTCTAAAACGCACCTTTTCTCACAAATACTAGTCCTCTCAGTAACTCCGAACGCACTCTTTCCACCAAATGCCAGGCATATATTTTCCACAAACGCTGAATAACTTACCTTTCCCTCGTATAACTCTTTCAGTTAAAACATTGTATCTCCTCTGCCCTTAATTATAAGGGTCACAATACTCTTCTTTCTAACAATCCCTTGGAATTATACACTCCATAAACGCTTGTTACACACCTTCCAAATCCACTTCAATCACCAGCGCCTCCGTTCTTGATCATATTCACAGTAATTTATCATATACCCGCAGATTTACCATTCTTCAAACTTTCTCACTCCTTAACTATTACCTCTCAACTTACTATGGAGCCTCTTCACAAAATTAAACCCCCTTTTTTTCTAATTTTTTTTTTTTTCCTTTTTTCCAAAATTTTTCTCTTTCTCCATCAAACCCACACACAATCACTATTATTACTGAAAATGTTATGAAGATTTTCGAAGTGTTCCCTTCACAATCTCTTCACACCCATTTCATCAGTTACAAAAGCACCATCCCTTTTCATTATTCTAAGTAGATTCCCCTTATTCTAATTTTTAACCTTTTGCGCTTCTTTCCAGAAGAGCTTCCTATTACCTTGTAAATCCTCATGCATCCTCCTTCCAAACTGTTCATTTACTTATTTTTAGCTCCTACGTATGTATGCATCTTTAAATATTCCTTTTCTCCTCATTATATAATTCCAAACTTCTTTCTTTTGAGACCTCATCATTGGTTTATAGTACATTTAACCAAGCTTATTTTTAACTTTAAACCGCTTGTATCACTTCTTTATTCCACCACTCACTGGGACCTTTATTAAACCACGTAGCAATGGAAAAATCAAAATTTGTAAAGTTGGTATTTTAAAGTCATAAAAACAGAATAAACTAAAGAAATTATTTTTTATAAAAAATAAACCTATTTTCTTTTTTTTTTTAGCTTCCCCATTCTCTATCCTTATATATATTATATATATTATAGTTATATATTAATATATATATTATATACTATATATTATATATTATATATATATATATATATATATATATATATATATATATATATATATATATATATGGACCTTGGACCTTTTACATGACTGAAAATAAATTTTATCGGAAAGGTTTACACCCTTGATATTATACTGCTTTAAAAAAAAATAAAATTAACTTTATTTTGGTATAATAAAACATTTCCTCTTCTTTGAGCTTCACCGTTCTTTATATGTATTTAATATATAAGTACTGTATATATATATATATATATATATATATATATATATATATACCTATATTATATAATATATACTATATATATAATATATATAATATATATATATATATATATATATATATATATATATATATTTATATATATTTATATATATATATATATATATATATATATATTATAAATATATATATATATATATATATATAATATAATATATATATATATATATATATATATATATATATATATAATATATTATATATATATATACCTATATATATAATTTAAATATATAATATATATATATAGTATATATATATAGTATATAAATTATATATAAAATATACTATAATGATAATATAATATAGATGGTTCATGATTTTTTTAATGCTCACAGTATGTAACTAGAGAACGGCAGGTCGTTACAGTAAAAACAAATTATATATTTGGAATTAAGGCATAAGTCTAAATGAGGTTGACACTCTTCTTTTTTTCTTTTTGTTTTTTTTTTGAGCTTATTCGATCGAAAATATTTAAAATTATTTCCCCCCATTTAGGGGGGCTCGAAGCGACGGGGGACAGAGGGGGGACGTTTCATTACCCGGAGGGGATGGTCGGAGGAAACCCCGCGACACCAAAATACCAAAGAGCGGGGGTTCAGGAGACCATCCCTGGAGGGGGAATTTCCCCCCGTACGTCCACCGGGAGGCACGAGAAGAACACCGACTCCTAGCATCTTTCGATTTACCCATATCCCGGTATTGCCTTTATTAAAGTAAATACCAAACAGTGATTTATAGGAAGTAAAATTATTCTTTTTTTTAAATTAATAAAGGAATACGATACCTGAACACGATAAAGATGCAGGAGCTCGCGGGTCTACTCGGCCTCCGGTGGACGACGGGGAAAATCCCCCCTCCGGGGATTGGTCTCCGCGAACCCCCGCCTCTTGGTCGTTTTGCGTGTCGCGGGGGTATCCTCCGACCATTCCCCCGGAGGTATGAAACGTCCCCCCCCCTCTGTACACCCCGTCGGTCGAGCCCCCTAAATGGGAGGGAATTAAATAATTTTTAATAAATTTTCGATGAAAAAAATCGAAAAATAATAATATAAAAAACAATAAAAGTTAAATCCCATCATTAGAATTTTTTTTATGAGATTTTACTCAAAATATATAATTATTAGTTTTTATACTATGTAGGTATATACACTGTTAACCTTAACATACTAATATCTATTGATATGTAGCATATATTAAATAAAAATAATATTTGTGCCAATATATATATTATTAAAATAATATTATTTATTTATATATTATAATTAATATAATATTATTAATATATTATAATAATATTATATATAATATATAATATATAAATTAATTATATATAATATATATTATATATTATAATTATTTAGGTGTTCAATAGTATTTATTAATAATTATAGGCTCATACCTAGTAAATAGTAGAACTATAAATATTACCCACCAACTCTTCTCGTGGTCACAAATTATAACATATGTGAAGCACAAAAAGAGGAAATTGTTTTATTATCCAAAATATATTAAATTTTATTTTTATTAAGCAGTAATATCAAGGTGAACCTTTCCGATGAAAATTTTCTTTCAGACATGTAAAAGGTCCAAGGTCATATATATGTAATATATATATATATATATATATTATATATGGTATATAATTATATTATATATATATATATATATGTTATATATATAGTAATATATATATATATATATTATATTATACTATTATACTGGGAATGGCAGCACTACTGAAAAAAAGTATATATTTGAATCGACGGAAAAGTTGTAATAGGGGTTTTTAATTTTTTTTTTAGTATTCGCTCGAAAATTAAAAAAAAAATTCATTTCCCCCATTTAGGGGGCTTCGAGCCGACGGACGGACAGAGGGGGAGACGAAGCCCCCCCGTCGTCCACCGGGAAGGCCGAGAGGACCCCGACTCCTGCCGTCTTTGCGGTCGGTTTACCCTTGGTATTCCTTTAGTAAAAATAGTTTTACTTCCCTTTACACACTTTGGTATTACTTAACTAAAGGAATACCATCAGAAACCGCAAAGATGCAGGAGTCGGGGTCTCTCGGCCTCCCGGTGACGATGGGGGGACTTCGTTCCCCTCTTTCCCTCTGTCGGCTCGAAGCCCCATAAATGGGGAAGGAAAATTTTTTTTTTTTTTAAAATTTTCGACGAATAACACAAAAAAAAAAAAAAAAAAAAAAGAAAAAAAGAAGAATATTATACCTCCTTACCAATTTTTATCCAAATATATATTTGTAAGGAGCCTCTGAACATACTGTCAGCTTTAGACACTCTATATATCTATTATTATATAAAAGTATATATAAATATATATATTAAAAGTAAATATTTTACATAAGAGATACAGTAGATAGACAGATGAGTATATAACTTCCATATATTATATATATATATATATATATTATATATTCAACACTCATTGTGGACACAAATACTAAAACTTTACATCGACGAAATAACGAAAATTAAATAAAGGAATTTTAAAATAAGTCAATTTTGAAGCTCCAAAAAAGAAAAGCTTTTTCATATGCTTATAGGAGTAACAAAAATTATCCATTTTGGCCTTTGTTTTAACACAGCATTACCAACCATCACAATTGCTAATTTTTTTATTGCTACGTGGTTTAATAAAGGTCCACTCACTGTTATCATTCTTAAATTCTACTTTAGTACATCCACATATTCTCTTCTGCTACTACCAAACTTCTTTGCTTATTAGATTGTTCAGTTTTCAACTTGTTTACATTCAAATAATTTATTTCTTAAATACTTATTCCTATTACCTTGTTCACTTAACTTCTCACTCTCAATTCTACTCACTTCCTTCCTTACCACCTTCCTCTCCATCTAATTTTACATAAAACGACATAATGATCCGATAATTCCATAATCTGATAATCCTCGCACTGATTTAGCATCCAACATATATATATATATATATATATATATATATATATATATATATATATATAATTAATATATATATATATATATATATATAATATATATATATATATATATATATATATATATATATATATATATATATATATATATATATATAGTGAGGAAACTGCCGGTATCAGCACATTCCCTTGCTTAGCTCGGTCTCTTGTTCTGGTACCCGCTCCCTCAAAGTTTCCCTACTACCAATACTACTCTTTTTATTGTTTCGGGAGACAAAGTAAAGAAAACTTTAAAAAACTGAACAATTTTTCAGTTTTAAAACTGTCTGGTAAAATTTGATGAGAAACGTTAGAAAATCTAAATAATTTTTCAGGTAAAAAAAGGGTCTGGTACATGCTCGTTTTGTTCGTTCCGTAGTTTCCCTACTGCTTACATAATATTTTATAAAGTGAGTTTTATAGAGAATTTTTTTTTTAAAAAATCATTTTTAATAAAAAATCTATGATAAAAAGGAAAATATTTTGTCATCGAACAAAATACATTTTGAAGATCCAGATTCGTTTTCTCTTAAATATAAAGTTATAGCAGATATATGCATGGATAATTCAGGCAGAAAATTTTATAGTTTATGCTTTAAGTGTGAAGAACTGTTAGAATTTGACTATAATTGTTTCGATGAAAAATATAAACAAAAATGGAATAGTGATAATTATAAACCTTATCGTTCACAATATACTCAGCGTAATCATTTAACTTTGGAAATTATAAATGTTATAATTATATATATTTTTCCTTTTAGTTTTGAGATTATATAAATTATGCTGATATTTTAATGAAAATATGAAAGAGGAATTCATAGGTTCAAAGAGAAAGAATTCGTAAAATTGTTATAATTATCAAAAGTTGCTACAACTATGCGATAAAAAATGTGATATTTCCAATTTTAAGAAAATTATATCACCAAAATTGGTGAATGAATATCAGAGAGTATGGGAAAATATGTTCAAAATTAATAAATGGGAGTTGATTGAGTAAAAATGGACACTTGCATTATATATAATTTTATATTTATAATATTTTTCCTCTTAAATATTGCATTATCTAATATTTATATTATGATATTCTGCACCAAAACATTGAATTATCTAAATTTTATAACGTGATATTCTCCACCAAAATCTTGCATTTGAATATTATTTTCATTAAAAAATTTAATTCCACTATCATTGAAGAGATTCACAAACTTTCTTGGAAGATATACATTAGCATTTTCATTTTCACTTTAACGTAGAATATCAATGATTGAGAGACCCATTTTTGTTGTTTTCTCAAAGTTCGATTACTTCATAAAAAACTTCTTTAGTTAAATCAGATAATTTTGCGTCTTGTAAATAAGTAGTTGAATAGTTCAAAATTTTTAGTAATTCTGCTTTATTCTCTATTTATAATAAAAAGAAAGGTTTTCTAATTCTGTTTCTTTAAATTTTTTAAAATTCTTTTTTATTAAATTGCATTAAATTTCATTTCTTCTTTAAATAAATTTAATTTTTCTTCAGCAAATTTAAGTTCTTCTATTATATATTTTTTTAATCTTCATATTTTTTATCTCCAAATTCAACTTGAATATCAAATTTAAATTCTTCTTTAAATTTATTTAAATTATCTTCATCAAATTTAAATTCTTTTATTATATTTTTTTTTCCATTTTCATATTCTTCAATATTTTCAAAACTATACCCTACATTTCTTGAGCCGTCACATAATAATTTTGTCTTCAATAGGTTCATCTCTTAACATAATATTTTTATTTATAAAGTTAGCATACAAATGTTTTAACTACATGTATTTTTTATTTTTATATTGTTAGTACTAACGTTTGCTTGAATCTGAATAACATATCCTTCATCAAGATGAAGGTCGTTTACTCTGATTTTGCTAAAGAACTAATCTTGATATTTGTCTAAAGCTAAAAGATATTAATTTCTATTAATGAGCAATTTAACTAATATGTGTTGATTTATATCTTGAGAGGTTAGCATAATTGTATCAATGAATCCTTCATAAGGCTTAAGATAACCAGTTTTCTCAGAAGCAGTTCCTTTCATATCTAATTCGAATGGAAATTTCCCAAATTCTGATTTTCAATTATTTTAAAAAAGCACATATTTCTTTTTTAATTTGTACATTATTAGCAATAGTGTATGTTTTTATCAAGAATCAAAAAATCTGTTTGTATTAGTTTTTAAAACGCTTTCTAAACAATCTTTTATAAAACGTTATTATGAATATCAACGAGTTGAGATTTTATTTCTTCAACAAATTTCTTAATATTATCATCTTCAGATTTTAATTAAGTTTTTGATTTATTTAGAGTTTATAACTTGTTTTCAATATTTATACTAATCTTATCATACTCCATTTCTAACGATATTAACTTCAATTTTTCACTTCTATGGTATTTTTAAATTCATCAACCTTACTTCCTATTTTAGTAATTAAATTTTCGGTATAAATTTTTGTACTAACATCATTTACTGCTTGAGGATTAGCTCCATACGCTAACTTTTTATCTTCAATATCGAAATTACCTTCTTCGTCTTAATATTAAAATCCTATTACGGGAGGCCCTCGAGGTTCAGGAGATTCTTGTTTTGTTTCAGGACCACTACCAAAGATTTTAACACTCATTAATGACAGAAAAAAAAGTTCATGAAGAATAAAATGAAAATCTATTTTTAATGCAGCAATCCATAAAGAACTATTAAACATAAATGACCGCAAATAATATCGTCAAATTTTTTAATTTGATAAGTTGAATAAACAATATCACATTTCATATAATTTTTAAAGTCTAATGGAGGATCTACAAGGAATTATTATTATTATTATTATTCTTATTATTATTATTATTATTATTATTATTATTATTATTATTATTATTATTATTATTATTATTATTATTATTATTATTATTATTATTATTATTATTATTATTAATTATTATTATTATTATTATTATTATTATATTATCTTCTTCTTCTTATTATTATTATATATTATTATTATTATTATTATATTATATTTATTATTATTATTATTATTATTATTCATTATTATTTATAATTATTATTATTATTATTATTATTATTATTATTATTATTATTATTATTATTATTATTATTATTATTATTATTATTATTATTATTATTTTTAAATCAACACGTCCAATGCGTTCCAGAACTTCTAATTGAATCTAAGTTCATAATCCCGCATTCATTTCCTTTATTAGAATTGTTTGAAAGCATATCTCTCATATAAATTCCTTTTAAATTTGGAATTTTTAGTCTCTTAACATATTTTATAAGATCATATTGACCTAGCGGTATAATTTGGATATTTAATTTCTGAAAGGTTTTTAGATATAATCCCTCAACAGTTTTTCGAAGAGGGTACAAAGTTAAGAAAAGACCTTTTACTTTCTCCATTTTTTTACGATTATGTCTTAACATATCTTTCAGCTGTTATTCTGCTGCTTCCTTATCATTAATAGTCTTAGCTATCGCTAGGTATCCCCAGCAAGAGAACCCACTGGGATGCACTCGTAGCTGCTAGAAGTGCTAGTATTGTTAATATAAAACCACCATGCTTATCACTGGCTGTCAGTTTGATCTTACTCTTCTTCTTAGAAGATTTTTTATTTGCAACTACTTTTGATTTCTTATCCTGACTGTCATTAGATGTAAATTGAGGTTTTACTTTGCCGCATCTCTTACAAACATAGTACAACATCTCATACAAAAGAGCATAGGTATTTTAGAAGTCGTAACTTTTTGAACATTTTTATTATCAATTATCGTTTTACAATGAATGCAATAACACATCATTTAAAAATTTTTTATGCTAACAAATGCTAACACTTGCATTCTTAATATGAATAATTCATTTCAAAATTATCTCGTTTTCTTCAATACTGAATGCTTTCGAATATTTATTTTCAGCGAACTGTCCCTGAATGTAATTATTAATCTCTTTTATCTCATAAGCACCTGTTGAAAATATTACTTTAAAAATTGTACCATTATATTCATATACGAAATTATTATTTGATTCATCGTTCTTTGGTAGTGAATGATACATATTTATATTTAATAACGCTATTTCATTTCTTTTACCCTTATCAAATTTTAAAGAAGGATAAAATTATATTCGAAATCATATGTGTTTCTAAATAACGCAATGCTCATTTATTATAGAGAAAAAAAGTTATTTATAGATTCTATTAAACTTTATCAAATATTTTGAACTTGAAAAGTTGGTCGTGTATTGCTTGTAAATCATTTGAAAAGTTAGTGTAACCCTCTTGCATTTCTAAAAATAGAATTTTATATCTGTTTATAAGTTCATTCAGATCTAAAAAATAAAAATTTAAATCTAGCTCCTTGTTTCTTGATGTTTATATTTCCTATACTGTTTCATCTTCTTCTTGTTCTTTCTTTCTAACGTAATTCTAATGTTTTTTCTTTAAATCATCAATCAATTTATATTTATTTTAAATTGGTTTAAAAAACATTCCATATTTATCACTTCTATTAGATTTAAGAGTTCCGTGATCTTTTAAAAACGCTTTGGTTTTTACCATAATTCTCTTATAATTATCGTAATCCTTTTTAGAAACATCTCCAGGATTTCTCAAGGTTAAGAGTTTCTATACACCTTCAGTAACGTTGTATTATTCAATATTGAAAATTAAATTGTCAGCAATTTTTACCACTTCATTACCTAATTTAAAATCTACATTTCTTTCAATCGGTTTAATACCAAGGAGGCTATCAGGATTTAATTTATCTGATATTTTTCCTAACTTTAATAAACTATATCCAGAAGTACTAGGTGATGAAGGCCCATCGTCAGTAGCTAATGGTGACTGATTCCTAGTATTTGCTGGTATGATGGATTGACCTTCAAGTATTTCCTTTTGATGTTTAGTTATATCCTTATTCGGTTCAGTTAAAGGTTGAATTAGTTTAACATTTTCTTGATAAACATCTTGTTTGCCTAATTTCTCATTTAAAAATCTTTTCTGTAGCTTCTTTCTAATATTACCTAGATTAGATAATTGTTTAATATAACATTAACATATTATTATAAAAGAAAAAAAACAACAAACTGCAAACAGAGAACAGCTGAACGGAACAAGAAACATTTTTCTGTTCAGCTGTTTGCTGTTTGCTGATTCGCGTTTCACGGTTTATATTTCCGTTGTCTTTGTCTTTTATCCAAGATGTTGTATTATTTCCTTTCCATTTAACCAAGATTTTCCCTTTACTTTTTTTTACTATTTTTTCAACCTCAAATAATTCAGTTTCATATTTCACCATCTCTCGTTCATAATAACTTTCAATTATCTCTTCATTACTGATGTCTCTTATTTTATAAGTTATGGGATTTGTTTTCAATACTTCAAATATAATAAATATTTCTTCTGTAAAATTGGGAAGATAACCCTTTTAAAATCTTTATATTTTCTTCTGATTCTTATTCTATCACCGACCTTAAATTTGATATTTTAGGCTTAAACTTGATCGGAGAAAATAAACTTTCGTACACAATCTTATTATTCTTAGTAAGATATCCTTGTTCAGGAGTCATTTTAAATTTATGTGATATCTTGCGTTATAATTTTTAACTAAATTAGGGAAAATTTCAATCCACTTTGTTTTTGTTTTCGGCAAAATATTTCCAAATTCTAGATTTAGAAGCTCTGTTAAATCTTTCTACCATTTGAGCTTTCGTTTCATTCTCTGTAGCAAACCAATCTATTCTATGTTTTTTTGAAAAGTTCTTGAGTTGGTTTGTTTATGAATTCAAGACCTTTTTCCTTATGTATTTTACTAGAAATTTTTTTCTTAAATATATTTTGAAATGCCTCCGCAATATCATTTCCAGTTTCTTATTAATAGGAATAGCCCAAGCGTATTTACTGAATAAATCTATAACTGTTAATATATAATTTATAGTTTTACTTTGAGATTTATATTTTTGCATGCCTACCAAATCAGCTTCCACTGTTTGTCAACACCAGACACAATTACCCTTCTCGTTTTAAATTTACATCTTATTGGTTTATGCAATGTATACACATTTTGACGACTTAACCATTCTTTAAAAATTTTCGAAGATAATTCACTCTTTCGTGCTAAGCCATTATTCCTGAATCTCCTGTTTGAGGATAAAAATATGTCTTTCAATTTTTTTAGCCCATTTTTACGTTTTTTGGCAAACCCATTCCAAATCTTGATTTCATTCCCATAACCCCTGTTACTACTCTCGCACCTTTTCATACATAATCAGGCTCATTATCATGTAAAGCAATTGCACTAGCTTGTTTTGCTAATAAGTCATCTATAGCATTTCTTTCTTTCATAGTTTTATGTTCCAAATAATTTTTATCATGTTTCTTACAAGCATAATTATTAATACCTTGATATCCTTCTTTCAGTCTTTTATCTGCTTTCGTACCAGGAACACAATATGCATATTCTTCCGTATTATTAAACGATCCGTTTTCTGTATATTATGATGGAGCATTATTAGGTAAATTTAAATGCATTTCTGGTAAAGGTAATTTTTTAACATCTAATTTAATAATATTGAACCTGTTTTAGTTTTTAAAAAATCTTTTAACTTCGTAATATATTTCTGATTTTCAACTCTTAATATTGTTGAATTACTTTCATTAAAATTATACCATTTAGAAAGTTTTCTAGTTGTATTTTAAATATACTCTTATTTAAGGGGAAAGATATATCTCTCAGGAATGTAAACTTGATTGAAATTTACTTGATATTTTTTCCATCTACTAGTGATAAATCAAAATTTATTACAATATAATTGAATGGTTTTTTCTCCAAACACTGTTACTAAATTCTCAAAATTCTTTCCACTCCATATTTTGAAATGTAATCACACATAATTTTTTTTTTTTATATCAAAATCCGTATTTCTATCACTCATTTATCCAATCAAGAATTATTATTTCTCAAAGAAATTTAGTTTGACCTGATATTATTCCTTAAAAACCTTATGTAAATTGCTAATGATAATTTCTAAATTAGATTTTAATCTTTAACGAAACTTCTGAATATAAATAAATAATTGAAATTGGAAGGAACTACTCCATATCGAATGATTTAGTTTTCTTCAAACCACATCATATAATATACTTTACATCGCATATGATATACTTTACATCGAAACGCAATGCTATGAAATTGTTTTGTGTCAAAGTCTGTAATTAAAGATATACCCATAAGGCTTTTTATTTTATTTTCCTTTTTAATATTTTAGAATAATTTTTTAATTAATAATGAGAAGAAGTTTAAGTAAAGAATTTTATATTATTTTAGTTTTTTTTTTCAACTTCGCTTTATATTAGTTATTTTTATGACTATGTAAATTAACAAAAATGCTATTTTGTTAGTGTGGCATATATTGGTGTGATAATACCATGGCCGTTTATAATATATATATATAAATATATATATTATATATATATATATATATATTATATTTCTTATATATAATATAGTTAGTATTATAGAATATAATATAATTATTTTTATATATATATATATATTATATATATATATATATATATATATATATATATATATATATATAAATATATATATAATATATATTATATATATATATATATATATATATATATATATATATATATATATATATATATATATATAATAAGAAATTTTAGATTTCTTATGGAAGTGAATTATAACATGTACTGGGATTTCCTTTGGCGTTATACAGTATGTTGGCAAGAAATAAAATATTGTATATTGATGATGCAAAAAATTATATCAATAATGTTTCAAAAATCACAGTGATGTAAAATTTTCACTCCTGAGAGGAACCGGCGTTGATGGAAAATTTTATGTCAACTTGGTATAATTTTTGTTCCTGTGCACCGCATATATTTTGATATGTCTTTTTTTGGCAATGAAAATAATATAATTGCAATAGCATTAGATTTTATTGTCCGACGAGGAAGTTTAGGATAATTTTGACATTTAAATTGAGCTTATGTTCTTTTGTCTTCCTCTCGTATAAAAATCTCCAGCTTTACTTTGATTAGAATCGGTTATTATATCATCGAATATAAAGAGATTTTTCTTATTTGTTTTCATATCTTCCGGATCTGGAATTAAACTCAAATCTTCATCACGCTTAACTTTATATTTTGGTTTACGCTTACTTACTAATTTTCTAACAAATGAATCGATATTCCATACTCTTTCACTAATAACCACTTATCCATAAGTATCATTTTCATTATTGAACTTGTTTTTCCATATCCAGATTTTCCAATAATAAAAGCTCGAAAACTAGGCGAAGATAATAGGAAATGATGTTTTTGACTATTCTTTTTTTCATATTTTCAGTATGCTGAAATCTTTTCCATTCTTTTTATTATAGAGATAAAGTAATTTTTCTCTATAATAAATAGAAGTAGGTTAACTTCTGTGACAAGCCACAGGAACTCATTGTGTACGTCAACATTTCCTACCATCTAGAAATAATGGAAGAAATAAGTATCAAGTGTCAAGCACAGATTTATTACCAACACCTTCATCTACAACATCTACATTATAATGTAAAAATTATATTATAATTTTTTTATTTAAAAAATATATAAAAATTTAATAAAGTGGGTTAACTCCTGTGACAAGCCACGGAAACTGACTGTGTACGCCATTTATTACCATCTAGAAACAATGGAAGAAATACATATCAGGTGTCAAGCACAGTTTTACTGCCAACATTCTATTTATTTTAGAGAAAAAAGTATCACAAAATAAAATTAAGTAAAATAAATTATCAGTTTGTATACATAAATATAAAATTTCGTTATATTTGAGGTGGGACCTATTTTGGGTCCCACCTCAATATATTATTTAAAAAATTTTTGTAAAAATAAATATTGATATTGAAGATAAAATATTGTACAGTAAAATAATATTAGGCATTTCACATCCCGCATCTCATAAATAACTTTCTAACGAGTACAATTTTCGTAAATGATTCCGATATGCATTCTTTAATTCTTTCTTCAAAATTACCCGAACAAAAAATGTTTGAAAATTGTTTACAATGAAATAATATCAGAGGGGTCAGCGTTTCACGGACCACTCAATAAAAAATTTCAAATAAACACAATTTTTATAAAAGAGTCGGGTTTATATTCATGAATCTTATCTTCCAAATTACCACAAGCAAAAAATTTTAAACATTGTGCAAAATTGAATGATATCCTGTTTCAAATAAATGAATATGGCTTAAATTTTTTTAATTTTATCTTTAAAATTATTCGAATTAAAATTATTTAAAAATTGGGTACAATGAAATAGTATCAGACAGGGGCGTTACACGCGATTCATCAACTATGATAAAAATTTAAAAAATCAAACTATTTTCAAAAATGAATCCTGTTTATATTCTTTAATATTATCTTTTAAATTATATACTATAAAGAAATAAATTGAAACGAATTTTCAAATATGTGCTATATCTAAAAACGAATCGAGTTTGTATTCGTTAATTTTATCTTCTAAATTATCTCAGGAGGATTTTTAAGCACTGGATGTCTCGTAAAGTGTTACCATCAACAAGTAAAAATGGAGTAGTATAAATTAAAAATTACACAGGGTTACAAATTTTGGAAGACTCGTTTATAAGACTTGTTTCTTATGTATGTTGTTGTGCTGAATTCAAAACTCGTATTACTTTTTGTCTGTTAGGTCTAGTTTTGAAAATATCACATATAAACATGGATAAAATCGCAAAAAAAATGTATTTGCCGCAAACAGAGACAAACGGTTGGGTATATAAATAGATAATGTTTATAAAATATGTGTATCTTGCCAAAATAGATGTGCTGTTAAAATTCCAATTTGATGACAAATAATAAAAAATAAATAACGGTTTTTCATTTTTAAAATGTTAAATTTTTTATTACCTTTTTCAAGTTTTCGAGTGAATGGCGGCAAAACTGTTCCTTATTGACAAACATGAATACAATTTTTGAATTCAGCGCAAAGCTCTACATAAGAAATTAGTTCCCCAGTGTCATTATTATTTTTATTGTTATTAATATTATTATTATTATACTGGGAAAATTTTTTTTTTGACCTGTGTATAAGACTTCTTTCTTATGCAGTTTTTAGCGCTGAATCAAAAATTTATATTGGTGTTTGTCTGGAAGGTCGAATTTTGTCGCCATTCATATGAAAACTTTTTAAAAAATCCAAAAAAAAATTTAACATTTTATATATGAAAACCCACTATATCTTTATTATTTGTCATATTAATATGAAATTTTCTCAGAACATATATGTTTGGGCAAGACACATATTTTATTTACATTATCTGTTTGTAAACCCAACCGTTCACGGGAAAAATATTTTTTTTCACGTTTTCCTGTGAACAGTGTGAAAACTGGAAGTGACCGACAAAATCCAATACGATATTTGAATGCAGCACAATCAAATATATAGAAAACACGTATCCGATCATAAACGACAGGAAAAATGTGTCAAATTTGTTTTCTGTGTTATTAATGATAAAATCCGTAGTTAATGATTAATCCGTATTAATGATAATCCGTGGTTTAAAGGAAAAGATATAACTAATATTTTAAATTATAAAAAAAATAAAGAAGCTGTCGAAAAACATGTTGATATCGAAGATAATTAATGTTTTATGAGATCAAAACTGACTGGGCAGCGAAACGCGGCCTCGTCTAATATAATTTAAATTTACAAAATCAAACCATTTTCATAAATGAATCCGGTTCATATTCCTTAATTTTATTTTCTAAATTATAAACTATAATGAAACAAATTCACCCTCCTCCACTATGATAAAATTTTTAATACTATCTTTTGTTTTTTCAAAAGAGTAGCAAAACGCTGGGGAATCGGCTTATTAATTAATTTTCTCAATCAAATTTATTAATTTTCTATATTTCTATAATGTCCTAGAGCTAATGTGTTTATATTGTTCTCTAAAACCTATTTTTATTATAATTTCTATTTATCGCCATTTTATTCCTTTTCTTGGTATATACTTTATGTTTATTACTTTGTATTGTATTCATTTTTCTATACACAATTTCATTCTTGAACAATGGAATTTTAAAATCTTCTGTATTTAACGTTTGTTTTATGACTTCCTTTTTCACCCCCTTAGCCTTCCTAATTTCTTTATTTTCACTTGTTTTAAAGGCATATGATTTTTCTCTTAATTCAACAAATTTTTTGATCGGATTTCCACTAGTTTCATCTTTCATTTTACATAATATTTTTTATTTTTTTCTGAGTAAAGTTTATTTTCTTTAGGATAACCAAATGTATCAAACAGCTGTATATTCCATTTCAAATTCTTATGCATATCATTCGTTTGTATAATATAACATAATGAATCCGTATCTGTAAACAATAGCTTAGCTCTTTCTTTATATTTATTTTTTATATTTATAATTAAAGTGAAAATTATGCATTAAAGTTTTACTTCTCTAATATAGACATATCTACATTAATAGGTTTATCAAATCTTAGTTTTGTCTTTTTCATATGGCATGCTGGAAAATATTCTGAAAATATTTTAAATGATTCAAAGTTTGTCTTTATTTACTAATTTCTGAGTTCGTTTTTAACAAACTGTACATCCACTCTATTTCTAATATTTTCCATCATTTTCCAAACACCATTTGTTCGTCAGTTTATAAAAATCTTTATCATATTCAATTTTAGCTTCTTTTTTTTTAATCGTATTTAGTTCAATTTATGATTTCATCCAATCCCTCTGAGTAAATTCTAATACTCTATGCACTTTCCATTCTTTCAATTCTAATTTTAAACTATTTTAGATTTCTTTAACGAATGATATATTTTCCTTTATTATTTAAATTTGAAACTAATTTTAAGTCTTTATCCAACTCAATATATTCCGATGCTAAGGAATAATCATTGTGTAAATCGTGTAATTCTTTCGGATATTCTAAATCAGGGTTCGACAAAGTTGATACCGACCTCTGGGGTTGATAAGAGTTCTTAAGGGGTCGATACCTACTCGAGGGTCGAAAGGGGTCGATAAATATCACAGAGGATCAATTAAACTGTCTAGGAAAAAAATAGAATATTCCAACAGTATTTCGAAATATATATATATATATATATATATATATATATATATATATATATATATATATATATATATATATATATATATATATATCTATTTATATATACTATTCAATATATATATATATAGTATATATATATATAGTATAATAGATATATAGTATATATATAATATATAATTATATATCAATTTTCACCCGAATATCAATAATCTTACTGCTTCTCTTCAGACACATCCATCCCATTAATATCAACTATTTTAATAAAAGGTAAGTTAACACACTGTATTTTAAAGGTTTTCAGTAGTAGTCGCAAGGTGACAATTAGAGGTTTTTTTTCATCCAATATGATTTACTTGTTTGTGTATCTCACGTATTATGATACGTACGGTTTGAGAAGTAGGCAAATTACAATATATTATAATTTTGCTATCATTTTTTAAGATTATATAAACAGTAGAAAATAATTACTTTTTCTGTCAATGTTATTAAATAGCTTTTATAAGATATGGGAAAATAAATTATTTCATTTTCATTCTTTTCATATAGGTCTCCTTATTGCTTAACATTAGAAATGCAAAAAATGACTCGATGTTTTTGTTAAATACTTGACTTAGGGGTCGATAAAAAGGCAAATCTCCTATGACGGGGTCTACGGGATAAAATGTTTGGCGACCCCTGTTCTAAATCTACTTCTAATATATATATCATTTTCAAAATTCGTCACTAATATTTAAAAATCACCAATATCAACTACGTTCTTCTCCCATTTAAAAACTTTCTGTTAGGTAAATACGGAGAGATTGCACAACCGTTTAAAGTATTTGCATCTAAATAGGCTATATAAATATTCGTCTTAATTTTATTATAACTTCTAAAATATATAGATTATTTGTTTGAGCATATTTGTGTGTGATAATGCTAATTCTATCTCTAATTCCTTTCTCACTCTCACTCATCAACAAAATATCCTGGTATTTTAATAAATCTAATTTTATTTTTGTTTCTTTTAATAGAGCATCCCAAGACAATCCTGGAGATATAAAATAATGAACAGGTTCTAATTTATACGTATCTAAACAAGTTGTTCTGAAATTTTCAAACACTTCAAATAATAATACTGTATCTAATTTTAAATATAACATGTCATAATCTTTAAATATTTTACAATTAACTTTTGTCCAGATTCGTTGAGCATATTTATAATCTTCATTTAATATATCTTCATTATTTAAAATGTCATAAAATTTATTTTTGCTTAGTAATTTTTCAAGATGAAACTTTGTTATATCATCCATCCAGTCATATGAATAAACACCTTTCTTCTTTAGTAATTTAAATTGATCTTCATCTTGATAATATTTGCATAAATTATTTAAATTTACATCCTTTAAATTCATTGCTAATTTAGCAAGAGAGGAAGACATAAATCTAAAACTATCGATCAATCTCAACTCCATGTTAATTGGGATTAGTTTTTCTCCTTTTTCATATTGATCCACTTTTATAGTTTGTCTGAAATCTATAAAAATTCCATCATTTTGAGAAATTGCTTTTAATTGACCATCTATTAAACCACAATCTTTAACAAATAAATAAGCATCGTATTTTGATAAATTGTGCATAATTACTGGAATAAATTTTGGGTGTCTAATTTTCAAATTACAATTTCTATGAGCGAGTCTTCGATATTTTCCTCTCACTTTATAATCTTTTTCTGTGAACGATTTTTCACATACATAACATTGATCAGTGGCTCTGTAATTATCACTCTCATTCTCAGTTAGTTTCATTGGTTTGTGTATTTTTAATTCATAAATTCTTTTCGTTTCTGAAATTAAATATTCTACAAAGGTCTTAGATGCTTCTTTTTCTTCATATATTTCTAGTTTTGAATATTTATCAACTTCATCACATTTCGTATAACAACATCGGCTGTTCGGTTGATGCTTTTGTAAATTAATCGTTAAAGATTTTCTCGAATCAAGTTGAACTCTTTGTATTTTTTGTACAGTACTTTCAAAATCTGCGTATATTACAAATGGATGTTTAATTTGTTTGTGGTAATTTCTAAATTCTACTGGACCTTCAACTAGTTCCATTCTTACTGGTTTGTGAACACTACAGTTTGGTATATGATCCTATAATAATTCTTTCTTATAAAAACAATTTAACCAGAATCGACATGGATTGGTTTCATTTTCATGTGACATATTGATTGGACATTTTCTTCATTAATAGATAATGGTTATTTTTTGTCATTTGATATTAAAAGAAATTCAACATGCTTATTTCCATAATTTTAGTTATTCTTAATGGATATAATATGTCATTTTCATCCATCCTATGTATGCTAACTGACACGTCATTTTTGTTTTCAAATTTATGAGTCTGCTTTAGTTGAGCTGGAATTCTATACCATTCCAATTATATTTTTTTGATTCTAGTATTATTTTTGGTGTTAGTCTTTGAAGATTACTTTCTGTTAAACAGAAAGATCTCGAAATGCATAATTTGAAACATTCATTTTCATTTTTATTTTAAATATGATTTATGTTAAATTTTGGGACTTTATATTCTATTGGAGTTTCTATAAATGAAGAAGCATTTAAGGGTTTGTATTTAGCAACTTTTATTTCCAATTCTAACAGTTTATTGATTATTCATCCTGATCCCTCTTTAGTAAATTTACAAATTTTTCCTTCAATTTTATTAATCATTTGATATACAATATCTCTTATTTGAGTCAAATCAGTTATGCTTGTCAAAGACCCACTGTTGAACCAGTTTGAAATTATTGATGCTCTTACATCGTGTATTTTTTTCATTAAATTCAACGAAATAGAATGGCTTAATAATAAATATTTCCAATTTTGGTCATGAATTTTATTTCCAATGGTACTTATAATATTATTTATGAATATTTTTGGAACAATGATTTTTATATTGGTATATCAATAGGCTATGAAATAATCATTAATTCCCTTTTAACAATTTTTATACTAACATTTTATTAAATTTCTTTGAAATATTTTACTTTTCTCATAAATTTTAAGATTTAGAATACTTTTATTTCAAATTTTTCTCTTAATACCGAAATAATTTGTATGAAGTATAAATCGATTTATATTCTTTGCATGTTTATTACTTTTTTTCATTAGCCTTAAAATTTTTAATAGTTGTATTACAAACCTCACAAGTAGTCATTTTATTATAGATATTTTTTTTATTTATTAATAAATGGATTTTCGAATTTGATAATTCTCAGATTTTGTCATTTTATTATAGATTTTTATTTCTTATACGTGTAAATGGATTTTTTTATTTTGATCATTCTCTGATCTTGTTATTTTACTATAGATTTTTTTTTTTTTTTTTTTTTTTTTTTTTTGCTATAAATGATTTTCGATTTTTCTCATTCTCAGATCTTGTCATTTTATTATAGATATTTTTATTATAAATGAATTTTCGATTTTAAAAGTTATCAATAACGTCTATTTATTATAGAGGAAATAATCATTAAAACAATTATAGTCAACTTCTAACAGTTTTTCACATTAAGAGCATAAACTATAAAATTTTCTACTTGAGTTTTCTAACAGTTTTTCACATTAAGAGCATAAACTATAAAATTTTCTACTTGAGTTATCAATCCATTTTTCTGCTCTAACTTTACATTTAAAACAATATGAATCTTGATCTTCATAAATATATTTTCTGCCATGACAAATAATATATATTTCCATTTTTATTATAGATGTTTTTATATTAAATTGATTTTTTTTTTTAAATTCTCTGTAAAACTTTTATAAAATATGTAAGTAGTAGGAAAACTGCCGAGCGAGCTAAGCGAGCGTGTACCAGACCCTTTTTTTTTTACCTGAAAAATTATTCAGTTTTTTAAACGTTTCTCATCAAATTTTACAATACCTTTTTTAAACTGAAAAATTATTCAGTTTCATTAACGTTTTATTTACTTTGTCTCTCGAATTAATAAAAAGAATAGTAAACGTAGTAGGAGTACCGTTGACGATATTCTTCAACAGCAGCTGTAGCACTCCCATTGCAAAAGGCATAAACAAACAACATATTTGATATTCAAGATGTGAATAGGTGCTCAGCATTTTGTAACACTTAAGTGTTTATATATATATATATAAACTATATATAATATATATACTATATATATATTACTATATACTATATAATTATATATATATATATATATCAGTGGCGGCTCGTGAACCGGAAAACATGGGGAGGCACTTCAATATAAATATAAATATATATAATAGACACACTATATATATATATATTAGTATGTATATATAATTTTTTAATATATATATATATATATATATATACTATATATATATATATAATTATATATAATATATATTATAATATATATATTATATATATATATATATATATATTATATAATATATATATATCATAATAATTAAATATATATATACTTTATATATATATAAGTAATATATATAATATATATATATAAATATTATATATATAATATATATATATATATATTATATAATATATTATATCTATATATGTATATATAAAAATATAATATATATATATAATACTATATATATATATATATATATATATATAGAATATATATATATATATATATTATACTAATATATATATACTATATATTATATATATAATATATATTATATATATATAAATATATATTATATGATATATATATATATATTTATATTATATATATATATATATTATATATATATATACTATATATATATATACATATATAATATATATCAGAGGCGACTCCTACACTCGTGCTACTCGTGCTTAGCACGAGTCTATTATTATAGAAATGAACGATTATTCTTCAATTTTGCAGTTATGATAAAATTCTCTTTGTTTTTTTTTTGTGAAATAGGTCATCAGAAAGAATACATTAACATAATAAATATAAAAG
>JABUQX010093745.1:0-2500 GCA_015478945.1 Trachelipus rathkii | reverse complement strand
CACAATGTAAACGCATTTGGATCTGATGGAATTTCTAGGACGCATGTCGATTTTTTCGGAATCGTATCATAGGAATGAGTATATTCCCAGATCGAGAGCTATTGATTCCAACTAGATCTATTTCGAAGTGCATCGAATGTGTGCGCCAAATCTTTATGCGATCCAAGAGCTTTAAAGAAATGGCATTGACTCAGAGTCATGTAAATAAAGATATTCAAAGAGAAAAGTTAGTTAAACAAACAAAATGTGTGATAAATGTCTCCGGAAGACCTTGAGAAAATGGTATTATGAAGACAGGAATTTGTCTTCGATATTAATACAGCGCTTTCTTTACTAATTCAAAATATATTGTAGTTTTCTTGATTCACAATACGTTAGTGACAAGATAAATTTTGCTAGTATCACATTAAGGACTCTGCCTCTCAGAAAATTAAAATTCATAAAGGATTCTTGAATTTCTCAATAGATATCTATAACTTATAATCAGAACTATGAAATGCAATAAAGATATCTAGGTCCAAAGTTAAGCCAATATTTAGTGACAGATATAACGTCCTACTCTGAGAAGTAGCAGGTATTTGCCTATTATGGGAGAATAGATTTCCAGAGTGGGAGCATCGGCAGGGTATTGCGCTGATCGTATTAATGATTGCCTTAAATTTCTGTATGGGAGTCTGACCAAGGGTTCAACTATTGCAATATTGATTCTGTGCCGTGAATATTTGAACCTGAGGTTACCTCTAATGGCAAGGGTTTGAATATGGGGTATGTTATGGCAATGAGAATATCTTATGGGATTCTTGCGATTTAATTCTGTCAAAAATACCTTTGCTGCAACACCCGCTACAATTGCTCTTTCTATTAAGACCAAGTCAATAAAACAATCACCATGATGAAAATGAAGATAAAAATAATACGAGATTGTTCCTTCCACCGATACTATTGGGAAATTTAACTTGATAAGATAAGGATTAAATGGGTGGATGGTAATTATTAAATACGTGTCTAGTCGTTTATTTATCCACTGGACACGTTCTTTCATTATTTTGAAATTTGAAATTAGGTAAGAGAATGTTTGGTTAAGTTTTGTTAACATGGGTTAAAAAATTAAACAAAACTTTATCAGATTGAGCAATTAATGAAGTTAAGAATATTTTCTCTGAAATGCAATGGGTTTTTACAATTGATAATTAGCAGAGTAAAAAGTACAACCGTGCAGGAATATTAAAAAGAACAATTATTTATATGCGTACGGAATGAGTCTTTCACAGGATATAGAAGCTCTAATTTTTTCTGCGAAAGATATAATAGTGAAATTGTCCTAGGGTTACTGTAAAGGGTTCTTTTGATTTTAAAAATAGTTATAGGCATTGATAGTTATAGGACATGACGAGAAAGCAAAAGCGATAGCAAGCATGTTTTGTCATCAATGGATGTAAAAGGTTGTGTTGAGGGCAAACCGCTGTTTTCCCTATGTTAGCGACAATAGTCGTGAACTGAATTTCCCAAATAAGTATATTTTCGCTGACCATAATTAACGAAAAGGTAATTAATTATTCGGTGTATTATACATTATTCGAACGGACGTTTCATTAAATGGAATGAATGTTGGGAATGGAATTAACTTATGTTATGAAATATAGATTTCTCATTTGAACATGAATGGGAAATTAAGTGTAATAATTCAAATGCGATAGTTGGTTATTTATAGTCCCAGAGTATGTCAAAAATGAATGATATGTTGTCGCTTCTAATGGTATGATAGGATGTAATTTTGTGGTTTGTGTCATTTCTAGTATATATGGTAACAAAAAGATGGGTGAATAAAGTTGGTCATTAGTTATCTTGTTTTTAGCTAATTGTAATGAAGTGATAACTAATTGATGTATCATTGTAATACTGTTAACTGAATGTTCAACTAATGTAAGCAATGATGATACTTCTAGTTGATTAAGGATGTTGTGGGTTGCAAATTATCCCCTTTTTGAAATTCCAATTAATTTCTGTAGGTTAATTTGAAATTCTGACAATGTATCGGTATTTGACTTCAATGTTCTTTAAGTGCATTAATCTAATAAATTCGAGGTTACTCGCAAAGTTCTAATATATTTATCTTTTTTCTTAAAAATTTAATTTGTTTATTTCAGTAGCGGTACCAAATAAAATATTAAGAAATATCTCCTCATAGTTCGAAAGCAGCTCTTTTGAATCTTGTTTGGAGTGAACCCATGGTAAAGTTTTATAATTTCAGCTAATTTAAGGGATATTACTTTAGTTCTAATTTTAATGAAGTTGAAATTCCCATTATGTGCTCTTTGATTTAAAAGGAAATATTAAATAAAATTATCAATACTGCAGTAAAAATTATCTTTTTAAAAATACTCTATCATTTTAGTGGTTCTATAAATAGTTAGTTTTAATTTCTGATGGGCATTCCAAAGATACAATCAAGTCAAGATATCCTTCTATAAAATTTACTTCACCGGAGTGATACAAAATG
>JABUQX010093744.1:0-37887 GCA_015478945.1 Trachelipus rathkii | reverse complement strand
TAAAAAAGATATCAATTGCATGGAAATACGTGAAGTGCAAGAAGGAAGTTGTCATAGTATGCTCCCACAAGATTCTAGGACTGGTGCCAACTATGGTCTTTCTCATATTATATAAATGATTTATATTATGACCAGGGGACTTAAATATGCAAGGTGTTGCTTTCTAAGTTATGGCAGATCATGATAAAGCGTGCCAGCCTCAGTTGAGGTAGGATACGTGATGAAGGCAGCCACCATAAAGGGATATCAAAATGCATCTGAAATAAACTTTCTGGGTAGTGGGCCAGATAATAACGTGGGCAATGAATTTTTAATAAAGTTTCTTTTTAAGAAAGTATTATATTTTATCTGTCATTGTTTTTGTGAAGGTATCATTCACCTATAGTACTCAAATAAAAGGATAAGTTTTATTGTAACTATCTACCAATAGTATGAATGGGGATTGTTCTTTGTGTCCGAAATTTCGACATTGACCAAGGGAAAAAAGATTTATAGGTCGTGAATCATAAGCAAATCATCTGAAAAGTTTTGAAAGTAGATAAGCAATCTAAGTTGTTTTGGAAGCCTAGGAATAATAAGCCTAGTACTAAGTTATAATAAAGAAAAAATTCCAATGGTTGTTGTGCAAGAAGCAAGGAGAGAATAGTAAACGATTAATAGGCTATAGTCTATATTAGAAAGATAGTTTAAATTCAATAAGCTAATTCTTTATTAGTAAGCTAATTGATTGGTAACGCCTAATCAACATGGCAGGTACATGTGCACAAATTTGTTTGGGCCCCATTAAATTTAAAAGAGAGAAGATAACTGAAAGCGATATATCGTGATATGCTTTTGATTTCCGAGCTCTGATGATTGGCCCAATTGGGGAACGCAGAGAAAATATGGTATGGGTGACAATGGATGTTATCATATGATATTCTGTGGTTGGTTTAAAAACCTATTGAGACATGTAAGAGGTGGTTTGTCTTTAAATAAGAAGAACACATATAACCCCATATTGGATATTGCTGAAGGGCGCTGGCGGGAGCGAGAATTTTTTCGATGTAGATAGCAGAAAGAGCGAACGACCTGAAAGAGGAGGATGCCTGGGAAGTCATTGGCTGAGCAGTAAAAAACTATGCCGTAGCATCGCGGAGATGAACATCAGCTCCGCCTTGATGTCTCGCACATTGCCATTGTATCCAAAGTTTGTCGAAAAAGACGGAAGGTTAGATTGAAATGTTTATTCCTGTTATTAGCAAAAAAACAAATATAGGACATCGTCCTAGAAACAGGAAAGAGATTTAGATTGGCCGGGACATCACTATGAACAAAGTCTACAAAATATTTATACCTCTCCTATTGATAATACAGAGACCGATAAAATTTTTTCCATAGTAGTAGAACATGACAGGATGTGCTACCAGAGCGGTAGCATTAATAAGGAAAATTAAGCACGAAAGGCGGCCCCATACTCATGGCCATTTCTTTTGATATATAAGGAAAGCATGCATTCAGTAAATAGGCGTTGTTAAATTTTGAATAGCCTCTGCCAGAGACCGGTGTTTTTGAGTGACATTCATAACATGATAATTTTGTTGACGTCGGATTGCAACATTTTAAGAAAAGGTCTTAGATTCCCTTTTATGGATTGGGCGTGGTGTATCATAATCAATATATTGACAGAAAACCAAATTGGCGGGTTTTTTAGATTAATTAATTTAGATGGCATGGTTGTAACACAACTTACGTTTATTAATGCATTGATGGAATAGGTCTCGGATATCAGTATGTATATATTATATAGTATATATATATATAATATATATATATTATATATATATATATATAATATAATTATATATATATATTAATTATATATATATCTATATATATATCTATAATATATATAATATATATAATATAGATAATATATATATATATATATATACTATAAATATTTATAATATAAATATAGGTTTAACCCGAAAAACGGGGGACATGGGTCTGTAGAGTCTGGAGAGTTCGAAGGTCATTCTGGATCGGGTTGAAGAGACGGAGGTAAGAAGAAGAAGCAGCAGCGAAAGAGGAAACCGAAGAAACCGCAGGGGTGGGGAAGAAAAAGATAAGGAGAAGAAGCGAATGACATGGGGAGACATAAGAGGTAGAAAGTAGAGGAAGGGGAAATGCGCTAGAGTGCCAGGAGAAGAGGAGACAGTCACAGGGGCAGAAAAGAATAGCAGATAATAGCGGGGGGCATTGCGAGTTGAAACGGATAACGCATATAATATATTAAGCGATAACTAGGAGACCATCTGCCCTCTTACTAGCTACTACTCCTGAGAGAAAGCTCGTATAGTATGGTATACCTATATAGTAACGCGAAAATGATATAATATATTATAATATATATATATATAATATATATTGAACGTTACTAGGTGCTACGTGAAATTATGAGTATTTTATATATCCTGTACATACTAAAATAAGAGTTATGCGATACTAATATATATAATCGATCTAGTTTTTTGAATTTAACGCCCATATTGGTGAGATTTGTAGTTACAACAATTGACAAAGGCCCAATAGGGTGCTTGTGGGATTGCGCGATGAGCAATGTATTGTGGGTAAGTGGGCTTGACTGGACAGTCTCGATAGGGCCCATTGTGCTTCTTACTGTCTGCAGGTTATTATATACCACTGTTTAATAACTTGTCCTTTGTTTCATAGTCTCCTCGCTGCATTCAACTCGTTCTCTTGATATCACGCTAGGTATGACTCTCACGTGCTAGACGATCTTCATTCCTCCTCCATTCTCTCTCCTGACTTTCCCTTTCTCTTCCTTATCTCTCCTCTTTTTTAGTCCTCATCGTGAGAACAGCACCGAATACGAACTCGGCTCAGACTCCACACCCGCCTACGTCATCGTCACTGCCTTTCCCTCCACTCCGGCTCAAGGAGCAACTCCCTGGTTACTCCAGCGTCCACCTCGGGAGCATACTCTGTACTGACACTGCAGGATGTTGCGCACTCTGCCCTCGGATCACCGCTCACAATACTGAAATCCTGTCCAGGACTCCATCCCAAGCTCCTAACGTAAGGACCACTCGAGCAGGCAGAGTAGCGCATATATCTCGATGGGGCACGAGTAGACCGCGCCAACAGATATTTGTTAACTCGGATCGTGCCTTTTAGCACTTGACAGCAAGCGAGGAGGAACCTTGTGGTGACTCGAAGAGTAGTTAAGTCCAAATACCGTGGCAAATAAAAATTGTAAAAACATAAATATGTGACGTGCCACTCTATAAATGCGCCGTGTTTGGAGGATCTTGCAATATGTTTGAAAGTAGCGGGATTTCCACATTCATGTCTGAGCGCGACAATTGGTTCTTAACGATAACTCGTGCTGTTTCATGAAACGCTCTGCCTAGTTTCGTGAGCTGAATGACAATATCCCTATCTTAACGTGGTCTAGGCTTACTAAAGACGAGAAAAGATTAACTCTAGCTATATCACAATACACTAACGTAGTCTGTCTGTTCACGCGCCGTGCGGTATGTGCCATTGGTGATAGCACTCATGCACAATTATTATTGTATACCGTCTTAAATATATCGTATGAATTATATAGGGACATGAGAGAGAAACGACCCATAGTGATACAGTCAAGATATATCGTGCAATTTTTATCTATTATATGTTACTCTTTATTACTAGCTTTATTTCACGGTTAGCTAGCTTGGATCAAGTGGCCATAAACCAAGGCCATCATTTCTCTCTCAGGGCTTCCTAGTAACAAACCTATGCCCAAATTTCCTTTTGTTTATATAACACTTGTAATTTAGTAGTAGCGCTAGATTGATTTTTGTTAATTATTAACTTTAATTTATATATTGAGTCGGGAAGACGAACATCGTAATTATTTTATATATCATTATATTCTGTAGTAGTTTAATTATTTTTATGTTTTATTATTATTACAGGACACTGGGTTTCAGGCTCAGTTTGCCTTAACTATCAACCTGTAAGCACCGCAAATATATACTCCAACTTACTCTCTTATTATAACCGTTCTGCAAGAAGTCTCTATGAAAAGCAACTACCATCAAGAACGTTCAATATATAATAGGATTAGGTATAGTTATAGAGGTACATCCGCTGATACTCAATACATAATGAGTAATATAGTATAATTATAATAGTGCTATCAACAATAAGAATAAGCACCGTAAATAGTAAGTAGCCTTAAAGAATAAAAATGCTTATGATATACTGTGTATCATATTATAAAGAGAGACGTAAAGATAGTAAGTGATAAATAAATAGAATCAAAGGTTAATAAATAGTAAGCAGGAAACTAAACATAATAATAGCTCATATATATATATAACTTAAACTCATATAATAAAATAAATGAACAAAAAATTAACGTAAACGATTCCCCAATCAACGAGATATAGGAGAAATGGACCAGGATTCACAAAAAAATGAAAAAAAATCACCAGCTAGCATTATGATACGTACTAAATAGTAGCTGTTCTAGTGTGCGAAATAATATTTGTATAATATCTTTATTTTATGCTGTCTCCGGAAGATACGTAGGATTTGAAATTAGTTTTTGAATATAGGATATAGTATAAGGTATACAGAGTCACTATGTAAAAAAAAATAAATTTCATTTACAACTTTATTATATATGTCTCATTATGGTTTTAGAGAGAACTAACCTCTGTGAAAAATTTTTTTTCAATCCGACCTCCCGTTCTCTGTTGTGGCGATTCACCTAGTACATTTTACCGATTATATGTATATATTCTTTATAATTTTTTCTGTAATTAATTTGACTCAAATACAACGCGGTTTTTTTTATGAGAGAACAGTTCTATATTTCTTCGTGAGATAATTCTTAGAATAATTGCCCACACGAAAACGAGTTTGAAAGAGTCTTAATCTAACATGGATTTCATGTCGTTCCAGCATATTAGAGAGTTACAAAAATCAAACGTATTCGGAAAAATAATATTACTCATTCCCACCGATAAGATCATCGAGAATTTTATCTTTTTCAAAGAAATTTCTATAAAGAAATAACCACTGGGCAATTTAGTTTTCGCTTATGCGCTAGATATCCAAAAAAAGGTTATGCGTATCAGTTGAATGCCTCTATTAGTAAGTTATGAGAGCTGCAGATTTTGTATAATAGACACTAATCAAACTGATACATGAGAGCGCATTTAGACTGTGAAGATATAGGATGAGTAATTCTAAAAGTCGTGTAATCAGTAAGGTTGGAGTTTGATTATCACAATATAACTATGTTAGGTAGATAATCAAATCGTCCACTCAACACGTACAGAGAAACAATAGACTAAAGCATTAAGGAGAGAAACTACTGACATTGAAATCAGAGGTTCCACTTAGTGTCACACAACACACCTCCACCGCTGCTTTAGTATTAAAACACTCATAAGCACTAATAAATATAAATAAAATCACACAGTGTGTTATAATCATTTCATCAATATTAGAATCCATTACTATGTTTATAGATTTTCATAAAAGAGATTAAAGTCTGAATATAATTTCTAATTATAAATAAGAATGTCTGAATGTCTATTAAATTACTTATAGAATAATAAAAGTATAATGCAAATTTTCAAAATAGAGATAATTAGATCTATGAGATGTCTGTGAGAAGCATATACTTTTTGACACCGACTCCATACTTAACACGTTAGTACCTACATAAGACACTTATTGTTGTGAACCGAGCAACTTCCAAATCAATAGTTCACTCCCAATCACCCAGACATGAAAAGCTTGTGAGAATGAGCTTGAGATTACTTGGATAAAGTACTCGGGGTGTTTTTAGTGGATATATATATACCATACTTTTTATACAGTAATGGATTAGAGCTACCTATATTGCTCACTCCTATATATACAGAGTATGAAAATTCACCTAATATAATGATAATTACTAGATGATAGATTGGACTTTCAGATACTATTTCACTATGACAGAAGGTCTTTTCTATTAAAGTCTAATAGAGAGTAGTTGTGTAATATATAAGTTAATATATTTGTCTTATATATATATATTATATAGTAGTGCTTACACATATGAGTAATTGATAGTTAAAGCATGATCTGAGTGTTGTAATTCTTTGAGAACCTATAAACATCTCAAATTTTAAAAATATGCTAAATATCAAGATGATATATGAGAACCTTGCACTTAACCTGATTATATGAAATGATAACAAAATAAATCATGCCAAACGTTTATTGACATTTTAAAATAAGAATTTAGAAACACATAGTAAAATACATATGATTCTTAAAACGTGCTTATCCCTTATGCGGGCCTACTTACAAATTTACACAGTGTTATATAAAAAAAATTTTGACATAGGTTTGTTACTAGGAAACGCCCGGCGGAGAGGAGAAATAGGCCATTGTTATGCCGATCCACGGCAGCTACCGTGAAAATGAAACGTAACACGGCTAATATAATGGGAAAGGACCCACAGGAAATTCGAACAATATTTATAAGAAAATTCGGCCGGCGATAATACCCACACTTAGAGCGCCACAAGGTTCGCAGTCTGTTTTAATCTGCACCCCAGAAAATTTAGATAAGGACTCCACACTGCTACTCGCAGAAGGAGTTCTTGCACAATTAATATAACGAGATAATCTAACTACATATTTTAAAACGTATATTTACTAATTATATATTTATTCATCATATCAATTAGGGCACTTACCACGTCTATAAAAGTTCAAGTTAAACTATTACAATACCGCAAGATCACATTCTCATCTCATACCTAACAGGATTGACATCGATTTACATGAATTTACTTATCGTATAAATGATAAAAACAAAACATTGATAACAGTTATTTATTATAGAAATAAATTATGCTTTCTTTATTCAGTTATTAGAATCTTTTTAACGTTATTCGAAGCAATAAAATATAGAAATAAATTTTTAAAAAATAATTGTGCTTTCTTTATTCAGTTATTAGAATCTTTTTAACGTTATCCGAAGCTATAAAATATATAAATATCGTGATGCATAAACGGACCCTGTTTTTATTTCCCTAGGAAACCCCCAAACTAGCTGTCTTTAAAATTTGGAACCGTACTTTCAAACAAAGTTTTTACAGGCGAAAGTTTGGACAAAAGTTTGTCATTCAGTCATTCGTAGGAAAATCCAGACAAAATTAAAACGCCTTAAGTCATCAAAAGAATAAAGTTCGTAGAAAAAATGTTTAATATTAAGAACTAAGTTTTTACATATTTGTTCATTTCTCTTTTGACGAATGTTTGTCGCTCGATCATTCGTAAGATAATCAAGACAAGACGAACGCAACTCAGCTATCAGGAGAATAAATTACGTAGTAGAACGTTTAAATGAAAATTAATAAAATATTGTAATGACATATAATGTGTTGCCT
This sequence comes from Trachelipus rathkii, assembly GCA_015478945.1. NCBI lineage: Eukaryota > Metazoa > Arthropoda > Malacostraca > Isopoda > Trachelipodidae > Trachelipus > Trachelipus rathkii. The sequence continues at coordinate 30,436 of JABUQX010093744.1, read as the reverse complement.
CTAGGCTGCGAAACTGTACATTTATCTGCAAACGAATCACACTGATAGTAGTAATAAATGATAATTATAGTAATTATGTTCGTTTGTTCAAATAATGTTCATCAAAAGTTTAAACCAGAGCGAACATTGATTTATTAACCAAGAAGCGATATAATTTAAATTATGTATGATTTTTTTTCCAATATTGCTTAACTTTGTATTATTTGTATTATATTTGTAATATTATTTCACTTAGTATTATTATTACAGACGAATCAATTCAACATAACATAACAAGTATTAATTCAGCATAAATGGTGTGTGTGTGTGTGTGTGTGTGTGTGTGTGTGTGTGTGTGTGTGCTGTGGTGTGTGAAATGTGTGTGTGTGTGAGGATAAGAATAAAAGGATGTCAAAATTATGAAAATAAATTCTTATTTAAATTGAGCCATTTTAGAGCATATCGTAAAACCATTTAAAAAATATAAATAAATTGAAATATAGATGATTTGAAGAATAACCAGGTGTTACCAAAACTGTTTTTATGCTTGCGAAATATTATCACAGTATACTATATTATATATATATTATATATATATTATATATATATATATATTATATTATATATAATATATATATATATATATATATATATATATATTAGATATTATATATATTATTATATACCAGTGGCCGTAGCTAGATGTATTCGAAATTCATAAACCATATCATATTATATTTTTTTTATATTATTTATATTATTAACAATATTATATATATATTATTTATATATATATATAATATTATATTATTTATATATTATATATTATATTATGCATTATATAATGTAAATATATATATATTACTTATATATTATATTTATGTAATATTATAGTCTATATATACTTATCGATATTCTATTGATTGCGGTGCTTATATACGCTCATAAATTGGTGGGCAATGGGAGACCAGTTACGAAGCGCGTGTGTGTTGAAGCTGCTCCTCCCATTTGGCGACCATCCCATTCCTTCCCCAATTTTGTCTTTTCAATGTTTTAAGAAAATATGGGTATGGGGAACTAACTTTTTATATACGTTATGACATAAAATAAAAAATCATGATGTCAATGTTTATATTAAGTATATTGTATTTTTATACGATGCGTCCATACACAGTGATTTAAAGTTTAAAGTTAGCATCGATAGCCGTTGAAGGGGTGAAATTAATTTTTTTTTCTATAATTGGGAATCTATATATATATATTATAGTATATAATGGAATTAATAAAATTGCAAGTGAACCACGGCTTTCAAAAATTTTAAAAAACACACCCATATCTATGGCACATAGCAACATCTAACGACGCACGGCAGGCTCGCCTGCCTAAATATCATTGCAAGCTATAATATATTTTATTTCAGCTTACGCTACCTTAAGGCAAGTCAAACAGTGGGAATAGGAGTGCCAGCATAAACAGCTCATTTTTTGGTTGTTATTTCTTTAAGATTTTGTGATTAAATTTCTGTTATGGTTTTTAATTATATTAAATTTTTATATTTTTTTATTGTTTTTCTGAATTTATTAAATTTTTTTTAAAATAAATAGGCCTGACTCCAAGGGCACCGATCTTACTACGCCGCTGATTGAATATATATATTATTATTTATATTATATACATATGATCATATCAGACTATATTATATAGTCTATAATATATAGTATATATATATCATATTTTATTTATATATATATATAATAACAAATAAAAAAGTGGAAGAGAATATGGAAAATTTATTTTGTTTTGTTTTGTCTAAATTGTCTGGACAAATACTTATACACCAAAAGGAGTAAACATAGGTTCCATCATACGGATTACTTATAAATATATCAATTATTTTATATTTAATTGTCCTTGTATTTTTCTTTCATCCGGAAATCTTTTACAAGTTCATGAAAGGGGGCGGGGGGCCTTTGTAAATTGATAGTTCATTTCCTTATTTATTGTTATATATATATATATATATATATATATATATATATATATATATACTAATATTTATATATATAATATTATTATATTATATATATATAATTACTATTATTAATATATATATTTATATATAGTATAATATATATATATATATATATATTATATTATATATATGATATATAATATATATATTTATATATCATAATTATAATGATATTATAATATATATAAAATACTAGTATATCTATACTGGTAGCATTCCCCGTAAAGCCAGGACATGTAACTAAAAAACTAGAACGGCTACATGAAAATAAATAACTTTATTAATTCAGGAGACTTTACGCGGAAATTAAAAAATAAAAAAAAATAGACGTTTTTAAAAATTAAACTGGTACAGCCTTTTCAAATATTACAATTTTTTGACAATTCGAAGATGCCGCTTACTCGGACTGAACACGCAAACGGTCCCAAATGTGATTTTTTTTAAAAAAACGGACGAATACGGGTAAAAAAGAACGATGGATAGAGTCGGTTCTCGGCCTACGGGGGACGACGGGGTGACTCGTCCACCTGTCCCTCGAGGCTCGAAGCCCCCTAAAAAGGATATAAAATAAAAAAATATATTTTGTCTCCAAAAACGGTATTTAGCCTTTTTCTCTCGATTTTAAATTGTACCCATATTAGCCTATGATATTATATAATATAATTGTTATTAATAAAATATTAGAATAAATCAATGTAATTATTGTAACGTTTTTAATTAGAAAACTTTTTCAGCTTGAATCAAATGTTATTTATTTTCCTGTAATTGTTGTTTTCTAGTTACATGCAGGTATCTTTGGATGCTGGATAATAGATATTATATATACTATTATATATAATAGTATATATATATATAATATATATATAGCTATATAATATATATATATATATATAATATATCATAATATATATATATATAATATTATATATATATAAATTTTATATTTATATATTAATTATATATATATATTACTTTATATTAATATTATTATATATATATATATATTATAATATTATATATATAGTATTATACTATATTATTATATATATATATATTATATATACTATATATAAATAAATATATATAGTATATAATATATATATTATATATATATATATATATATTATATATGATATAAATATATATATTATATAATATATATTATATAATATTATATTATAATTCTATTATATATATATATTATATTTAATATATATATATTTATATTTATTTATATTATATATATATATATTATAATATATATAGTACTATATATTACTATATATTTGAATATATTATATATATATAATATATTATAATATATATGATATACATAATATATATATATATAACATTAAATCGGGACAAGTAACAGCTCTGTAATTGTTTGGGTGTATAAGGGTTCCTCCATCGCTATTTAGGTAAAATGACAAGCACGACTAACTCCAGCTTTAGCGATTGAGGGGAATTGTCATGTGCAGAGAGAATGTTGAGTACGTCGGTACATCAGGGGAGAATTTACCGCTGCTTCTAGAGATTGGTTGAAAAGGAATTGCTAGTGGACTACACTTGATAGAGCGCGTAGAGATACACACCTCGCGTGCCGGATAGGTACAGTACCGTGAACTCGGTGACGATTATCGCAGTGCCCAAACAACAGTGCCGCGGGTCGTACAGCGGTACCATGACACCCAGGAGCGGGGCGTATGCGGGCCGTAAGAGACAACCATACAACAGCAAGGCCCACCTTCTAATACAGTGCAGGAGGTACAATTGGAGCGTGTGGTGATAATCACATTGCAGACCGTCTTGCGAACATAATTGCAGCCGCGGCCGGCTCAATCGGCCAAGACCCATACCAGACGCACGCATCGACCCGGCGCCGCGCCCACTACACTTAGCCCACTGCCAAAACACCAACATTGGACTTCGCCGGCGATCTGACGAATGTGCATATTACGGATGAGTCTAGAGTCGGTCTCAACACTCTGATCGCAGATTCGTGGTCCTATCGACGACTAATGAAAGTACGTGCATGTGTATATCGAACGGTATTGCCGATTTTGGTGTCCTCTCGTGTACTGGGGCAGGCATATTCTTAACGGGTCGTAACAGGAAGTTGAGATGTCCTGAAGTGGTGCGTCTCCCTAACCCTCCGACGTACGTGTTGAGATATCCTTGCACCCCGCCGCTGTTTGTGTCATTGCCCCCTACACTCGGTGGTTGATTGTCTTAGTGCATGACAGACATATCAACAAGGCCGGAATGTATCACGAGTTAACCTAAGACTGTGTAGAATCAGATATGATTGGCCAGACTACGAAGTCTTCCGACGCTTAAACCCAATTGAACCATTGTGGTACATGGTCAAACTCGGTTGCACACATTCCTCGCCAGCCCCACTGCCGGCCAGCCGTGCTGGTCCGAGGAGCCGGTGACTTCTCATTATGGGACTCCGCATTCCGTCGCAGAGGCATTCTCACCTCATTCAGATGCAATGCCAGGTCGGTGGACAAGCCGTTCACTATGCAGAGGTGGCCTACCGTTTGAGTAAACCATCACCACAGACCTTCACGACGAATAAGAGTCCCACATTAAAAGGCACCCATCACAATCCACATACAGGACCCATATTCGCAGACCTTCAGCGGGATTCCCGCGGGCCTTAGACAATCTTACCACTATATAATGTGTTCCCGATGCCATGTGGAATGCCTACGGAAGGGAAGAGTTCTTCTGGTCAAGCCTGTAGAACTTAAAGTATATGAGCTAGTGGTGGGCGTTAATTTTGAACGAGTATTAGTTTATAGATATATATATTATAATATAGATATATATATATATATTATATATATATATATATATATTATAATTTTATTATTATATTATAATATATATGTGTGTGTGTGTGTGCCGCGCTTGCTTGCTTGCGAACAAAGAGAGACAGATTGTTAAATATTATATTGTGTAATTAATATATAATAAAGACTCGAGTAGACAAAGACAAAAAGACAAAGACAAAAAGACAGAGAAAAAGAATAAGAGTAATTTAAAGATTTTAAAAAGTTTTAAATTTTTGGATTGATGGTAACGGAAAATATAATGAAAAATGGTATGTGTTACTTATGAAATACTAAACAATAGTAAACAGTAAATAATAATAATATATAATAAATAATATAATATACTAATAATATAATGAATAAATAATAATATATAATATACTAATAAATATATTATATATATAGTAATTAATATAATAAAATAATTAAATAATACAATATAATAATAATACTAATATTTATAATTAATAATATATATAATAATAATAATACTAATTCTAATAAAATATAACTAATAGTAATAATATATAAATGAATATATGATCACTCTCATCATAATGGTCTCTTAATAATAATCGAATATAATAATAATATAAAATAATAATCATAATAATATAATAATAATAATAATAATAATAAATAATAATAGTAATGTGAATATATAATATAATTAATAATAATATTATAAATAATCTTACTAATAAGACTCAGAACTGAAAAGCGTGGGCATACAAGAATCCGTTTTCAAATGAATATACAGTATATATATATATATATATACTATATATTATTATATATTATATAGATAATAATATAGATTTATATTATATATTATATATATAATAAATCTTATAATCATATAATATATATATCTTCTATATTTATATATTATTATATATCTATTATATCTATTTATTATATATACTAGTACTATAACTCTCTATGTATACCTTACGCTACTCTAATATATATATATATATATATATATACTATATATATATATAATATTATATTATCTTGCTTCTTGGCTTTACTCTTAATGCGAATAGGACACCCTAAATAGTTGTAATAAATATTGTTTAACTCATACACATTTTTTGACAGAAACTCGGCAAAAATTGCAAGTATTTTCATTAATTTAGCTCATTCAAAAGTTAAGATGTGTTTGTGCATTAATCGCTTTGATTAATTTTATGAAGTTTTTTACCTCTTTTTAGAATTTAGTTTTTATTTATATTTGCTTATCATTTATATTCATCTAGAAATAATCAGATAGTATTTCGTGATGTATACTCGATTTTTTTTGGTATAATATATACAGCATATAATATATACTGTATACTATATTATATAATATATTATTAATATATATTATTAATTATATATATATTTATATATAATTATATATATTTATATATATATATCTATATATTATATAATCATTAAATATATTTAATTATTATATATCTATATATATATATTATATATATATATATATTATTATATAATTATATATATATATATATTACTATACATATATATTAAATATATTATATATAAATATATATATAATTATTTATATTATTATATATATTATACTGCAAAACATTACATCCATTAGATATTATTATAGCTATATATTCACATCTCTGTATTCAAACTTATGCATCATAGACTATGGAGGGGCAATGATGAAATTTATATGTGTACGTGTACGTGTATGTGTATGTGTATGTGTATGTGTATGTGTATGTGTGTGTCTGTAATGTGTATGTGTATGTGTATGTGTATGATTGTCTGTGCTGGGAAGTTGTCATGTGTATAGTGTCAATATTAGTTTCGTACCATAACTCTTGTAAGCTCATACTGTGTAATTTAGGATAAGTGTTCGCATTTCAGTTCGTGTTCTCTCAGAATTCCGACGGCAAGATTAAAGACACCCGATCAATCAGTTTACGTAATTCTGAAATTAAAGGTTTGAATCAGTAGTAAGGAAGCGATTATCAAAGTTAGCACATATAGTTCACTTAATTTTCAATCTTTTAAAATAGGTTTTTAATTTTTTGGTTTGTGTGATGTTAAGGAGATAATGATGATGGGAAACCCTCTGGACTTGAGGATAAAAATATTTCAATTGACATTCTATCATCTCTCTCTCTCTCTTCTCTCCTTCTCTCTCTCAGTTGCACTCGGCCTCTGTAACTATCCATAGCTCGCTTGTCTGTCTCCTCTACTTCTCTCGCTTTCTGAAATTTTTTTACTTCTTTTGCTCTTTTGATTTTGTCATTTCTCGAATTACTTTTTTTTAATTTTTGATATAATTCCTTTATTTTATTTTTTATTTAGTTATACATTATTAAATATTAAATATGTTTTTGTTTTATTTGCTTTAATTATTTCTTTTTATCGCCATCATAATATATCTAATCAATAGTAATCTGATATTTATTACAACATTGTGTATGAGAGATCAATTTTAAATTCGACCTGTGATAGGACACAATTTATTGAATAATTGAAGGATGGATGAATTTATGAGGAAAACTATGAATATGATTGTTGGATAACTCAATGAATGATTTATTGAGAGTCATGAATATGTTGTAGAAATTACTCAATTTGTAGAAGAGAAGGTTCTTAGAGGAAGGCATAAATTAAAAGATAAATTTTTATCGAGTGTCGGTCTTGCGATGTCTCTCAAGTTGAACTCGTAAGGCTTATATTACGGATGTAAGAGACAAATGCGTTCCACAAGTATTGCTAAATTAAGTCTTCCAGATGGGTTGGCGACACAGTGCGGTGCGGTGCGCGTGCGTGCGGTACTGGATGCGCGGTGAGGTGTGGTGCCGGTGGGTGTGACGTTATTTTGATACAGGTGACGTGCGCGCACGGAAATCCAGATGTCCAGTGCGGTGCCGGGTGCCGGTGCGGTGCGGTGCGTTCGGCCAGGTGCGGTGCGGTGCGGTTGTGGTGCGGTGCGGTGCGTGCGTGGTCCGCTTACCCTGGTCGGCTGCTTGCCAGTGGCGGTGCACAAATTCCTGGTGCTCGGATAAACCTAACTTCAGAGACATGGACATATTTTTGATAAAGATGTTCTCAGAAATTTTAATTGGACCGAATCTTCAAAAAATAAAAGATATTTTTTCTGAATAGAAGAGAAGAGAGAGGAAGAGAGTGAGCGAGAGAGGGAGAGAGGGTGACGAGAGCGAGAGAGAGAGAGAGAGGGAGAGAGAGGAGAAGGAAGAGAGAAAGAGGAGGAGAAAGAGAGAGGAGGAGGAGAGAGAGGAGGAGAAGAGGAGAGAGCAGAGATTCCGAGTAACAGTGAAAGGACTGTGGCGGAGTTTGGAACATAGTGATGGAGCAGGATCATAAGGGAATAGAAATGTAAAGTTAAAATGCGGGTGACCTAAAGGAAAGTCTTTGGTGAAATTTTTGATTGTTGTTTTAAAAAAAATCCAATTGGTGATTTTTATTGATTTTTTGTATTTTTAATTTTTTGATTCGTAAGTCACGCCGAAATATTTTGCAGTTACAAATTATATACTGGCGTGCGTATACGAATCTGAAAAAGTAGAAAAAAATCAAAAAAAATAAAAAAAACACAAATTGATTTTTTAAAAAAAAAATCAAAAAAATCACCAAATTGCCATCCCTGGTTAAAAGTGGCTTTTACCCTTCTAATTGGTAATATAAGGTCTATCACATACTTATAGGGAAACTAAGATGTTAAACTGGATTTATTATTCATAGAGTTTATATTTTATTCTTTTATTATCATTATTATTATATATTTATTATTATAATTTTCATTTATTTTTATCTAATCATTTTCTGCTCTTTTGCTCTGGCACATGAGATTTCTTCTTGTTTCTTCTTCTTATTTTTTTCTTCTTCTCTTTCTTCGTCGTCTTCTGCATCCATCTTCTTACGTCTTCTTCTTCTACTTCTGGTTTATCTTTATCTGATTATTATTATTATTCATTATCTAATATTATTATGATTTTATTATTATCTATTATTATTATTTTATTATTATATTTTTTTTATATTAATATTCTTATTTATTATTAGTATAGTGTAGTAGTGTGTAGTAATATTATATCACTATACTACCCGTATGTATTATTTTATATATTATTTTTATTATTATTATTATTATTATTATTATAATTATATTCTTATATTTTTATTGTTATTTTATTTTTGTTATTGTTATTTTATGTTATTGTTATTGCTATTGTTTTGTTATTGCTATTGCTATTGCTATTGTTATTTATGTTCTTGTTATTGTTATTGTTTTTGTTATTCTTATTATTTTTTATTCTTATTATTTATATTATTATTATTTTATTTATTATCTTTTATTATGATTATTATTAATTATTATTGTTATTGTTATGTTTGGTTAATTTCTGTTTGATGGTTATTGTTCTTTATTGTATTGTTGTTATTGTTATTATTTGTTATTTTATTCTTTTGCCGGATTTTGTTTATTTTTTTATATTCATTATCATTTCAGAATGGCATTCTTGAATGCTATTATATTCATTTTTCTTATTATTATATTTTTAATTTTTATATTTTATTTAGTATTTTTGTTATTGTTACTTGTTACTTGTTTTGTTTTGTGATTGTTATTAATTCATTTCTTATTATTATTCATTATTTATTATTATTATTATATTTTATTATTATTTTTCTTTGAATTTATTAATATCAACCTTATTTTTAGATTCTATTTTTTTTATTATTTTATTTTTTATTATTTATGATTATTATATTATTTATTTTTATATATTATTATATATTATTCTGATATTTTATTATTTTTTATCAGATCAATTTTAATTAATTTCTAAACCTTTGGATTAGCAACACCAATAATATCATTTTTAGTTATACCCAATTTAAAGTCAAAATTACTATAATGAGCATACTTGATAAAAGTTAAGAAGAGAAACTAACAAAGTGCTTGGCAGCGGTAACGTGTGTTGTTTGTGTATGTGTGTGTGGTGTGTGTATGGTGTGTGTGTTTGTGTGAAGTATGTGTGTGAATGTGTGTGTGTGGTGCGTTTGTGCCTGTGTTGAATGTGTATTTTGACATGTGTTGTGTTTGTAGGTGTGTGTTGTTGTGTGTGTATTTTCGTCTGAAGCGTGTAGTTGCTCAAATAAATTAAAAGATATTTGGGCCTTTAGGAGTTGTATAGTATGTGGTATTATTAAGCACTTTAAATTTATATATATTATTTTTATGAGCACATTTTTAAAATATATTTCATTTGTTATGGTTTTTTGGTTTGAATACATTTTTTTATTTTTATATTTATTTTATTATTTATTGATTATTATTATTATTATTATTTATTATTATTATTATTATTTTTTTATATTATCTCTATTATTTTATTGATTATTTTTTTTTTTTATATTTTTATTATTCTTATTTTATATATTATTATTTTATTATTTATTATTATTTTTATTATCTATTATTATTATTTGTATTATTTTTATATTTTTTATATATGATTATCTTATTATTATTATTGTATTATTTTTATTTTTATTATTATTATTTATTATTATTTTATTATTATTATTATTAATTTTATTATTATTTTATAAATTATTATATTAAGAATTCTTATTATTAAAGATTTTACAATTAAAACTTTTAATTTGAATATTATTATTATTTTTATTTTCTTTTGTATTATTTTATTATTCTTTTTTATTATCATATTCTTTTTTTTTTTTATTTTTTATTATTTCTTATTATGATTATTATTTCTTATAGTCCATTACATTCTAATTTTGATTTAATTCTTTTTTACATTGTTGAACTCAGGTTGTGGAAAGAGATCCGGCTTCTTAAGTAGTGTTATTAGTTATCAAATATTATTGTATCAAAATTATTATTTTTTATTATTATTATATATTATTTAATTAATTATTAATTTATTTTTAATTATTATTATTATTTATTTATTAATATATTATATATTTATTAGTATTAGTATTATTATTTTATTATTATTTTTATAGTATTATTATTATTTTATTATTTATATTTATTCATATTATTATTATTGTATAATTTAATTTAATTTATAATTATAATTATAATATAATTTTTTAATATTATTAATTATAATTATAATCTAATTATATATATATTATAATTAAATATATCAATTATAATTATAATTATCTTTATTATTATTTTTATTACTATTTTTATTATTTTTTTCATTATTATTTTATTATTATTTTTTATTTTATTATTTTATATTTATTATTTATCTTATTATTATTCTTATTTTCTTTATAAATTTCATTATTATTTTATTATATTATCTTATTTATTTATTATTTCATTATTGTTATTTATATATTATTTTTATTATTGTTATTTATTGATTATCTATTTTTATATTATTTATTTATTATTTTATTATATTGTTTATTCTATAAAATATAATATATATAGTATAAATATTATTTATATATAATAATAGTATATATATATATTATTTTATATATATATATATATATAATTATATAATATATACTCTATACTTATATTGTTAGTGATTTCTTATATTATATATATATATAATATAGTATATAGTACTTATTATATATATATATACTATATATTAATATATATTATTATATAGTTATTATATATATATATTATATATATATATTATAATAGTAATAATCAAACTATTATACTATATATATATATTATATATTATATATATATAATATTTTTATATAATATTATATATTAAATATAGATATATATATATATATATATATTATCAGAGGTGGGCACCCCGTTCATTTAGGGGCACCTCTGCACCTCCGCACCTCGAGAAAGCGTAGTCCGCTAGCGCTCCTCCACCTATTCAGACCTTCAAACCTCCGCTATCGCAAGTCGGCACGTCCGCACGTCCCGCTAATAAGTGGACTTCACAAAAGATTTTATATTATACTTATTTATCCTTTTACAAAAAAATTTATTTATAATATTATATGAAAATGTTGAATGGATATTTACAAAATTTACATTTACATTTACAAATGTCGTCTTCAAAGGACAGAGATCCATATTACCTTTTCAAAGATTAGGTGCTCAAAATAAAAAAACAGTTAAGGCTGACCTCTTTGCCTCAAAATATCCCACGGATACTAAATATTCGCTCTACAGCCGCAGGACTAGGGAGAGGTGTATTATTATATTTTATGAACAAAAATAAAAAGACAGTAAGAAGCACATGGGCCTATCGAGACTGTCCCAGTCAAGTCAACAGAAACATGCTCATGCAAATCCACAGAGCACCCTAGGGATTGTCAATTACTTATATAGTATATACTACCAATTTGGTTGTCCAATTATCATATATAATATATATATACTTTATTATATATATATATTTTATATATAAGTTATATTATCTTATTTTACTATATATATATATATATATATATATATATAAAATACCAAACCATCCATGCATTAATCACAATTCAAATTGTCCCCATGACAATCTAACTTAATAATACTGCTACTAAAAACGCCCAATTTGGATCGTCTAAATATATATTAAGATACTGCCAACCCATCATACGATCCATCAACACTTTCTTAAATGTTGTAACTCGAGTCACACTCAACAACCTCCTGTGTGCAACCATTCCAAATTTAACAACTCTATTGATGAATGCATGCTTTCTTTATCAAGATGGCATGCTTTTTCTTATTTTTTATTATCCCCTGGTCACCTGTCCATGCTCTACTATTTGAAAAATATTGTTGGTCTCGTATTTCGTAATGTAAATATTTTGTAACAAGTTCAACAAGTCTGCAATGATGAAAGGAAGATGTCATTGGTGGAGAGGAGTGATGGTGTTAGCTTCACTTCAGCAGTTCCATTGCTATTTAAAAGTCCTCACTAAAGCATTCGTGCCTCGCCTTCCTGAAATATTTTACCACCCTGATCCACAATAAGAGGTCCATTTCGTCAAGACTTTATGATCATGAAGCTCGATTCTTCAGAGTCGATGCTAATGCTACTTATCAGCTCGGTTATACGCTATATTATATTATATCTAATATTATATATTATATATATATATATATATTATATATATATATTAATTATATATATGTATATATTATATAATTATGTAATCAGTTATAGTTGTAAACCATATATAAGTAATATATACTTATATATAATTTATATATATTTATATATACTATAATAATACTATATATATATATTATATATTTTATATTATTACTACTTATATATATATATAATATATCATATATATATTTATATTTAGATAAAGAACATATATATATTATATATTATTACTTAGTTTATATATATATATATATTATTATATTATATATATATATATTATATTAATATTATTATATATATTATTTGGTTTCAAGGATTGATTAATATGCCTAGTATGTGTAGTATAATAATTATTAAGTTATAGATGAGGGTAATAGCTTTTTATATAAAATCATTTTAATGTTAATTTTATATATTGTACCTTTATTCAAATTTACTTTTATTTTTGAAGTTTAATATATTATAAACAATAGTTTTTAAAAAAGTTATAAATGTTATAAATTAAAATAAAAATTTTTATTTCTTTATTATAACCAATAAAGAATTCTTAATAAGTAACTATACTTTTATTTTTAAAAGGTGCGGAACAAAGGGGAACTTTTTTTGATTCCGCACGGCAGTCCGTCTAATTTCTGACGACGTCCGCACCTCCGCTAGTCGACTATTATGGTAGTCCGCTCGGACGACTAGCGGACTAGCGGTACTAGAGCGGAATGTGCACCTCTGATTATATATATATTTATATATAATTATATATATATTTATATATATATATATATATATATATATATATTACTATATAATATTATAATTATTATATATTATTATATATATATATATCTGTATTATATATATATATATATATATTATATATAATTATATTCATTATTATTGGAAATAAATTGAATTTATTAAATAAATCCGGCATATGCTATAAACAAAGCTTTTTTCATAAAGCAAGAAAAAATTATATTTGTACTTAATCATTCAAAAAACTTATAAAAAAGGATGAAATAAGGGTTATTCCCTTTCATTCGAACCAGAATTGAAGAAAATTTATCAAATCAGTATCTTATTTCAGTTCTCTTCCAACATCTTAGAAGAAATTTATTCAAGATTTCAATTTTGAAATAACGAAGGATAGTAATTTCAGGGAATTCTACAGAAGTATAGTTTGCAATAATTGTGGATGAAAATATTTCGGTGAACGATGATTCAAAATACATGCATATCAACATGGGAAGTATAACTTGAGAGTGTGGAGACAGCACTCGTGCCTTGTTGGTCGATATGACGCAGAACTAAATGGATTCAATATGAATTCGCTAAAATAATTTTATCTTGTCAAACTGCATGGAAAAAGAAATTATTGAATCAATGGAGATAGTTCCAACACAAATAACCTCAACAAAAATCCAGGAGAATAAATGAAAATCTGTTCTGTTATTAGGAAGAGATGGAAAAACCGTTATAGTTTCTTGGGAAAATAATTAAGAGTTTGGCTCAACTACTAAGCTGTATCGAGTACATGTTCTTATTAGATTTATTTCTCTTATAGTTACAATTCCTGATAAAGCTTAGTGAACGGTTCGAAATTAGGTGTTTGTTATATTTTTTAATCTTACGTTTCTGTCTTTTTTTTTTTTTTTTTTTTTTTTTTTTTTTTTTTAAGTCTGTTTTACAGTTTATTTTTTTACGGTTTTATTGTTTAAAATCATGAGTTTAGTTAGTGGTTGTATAGAGATAGGGTTTAATTTGATTATATAATATAGCATATATTATAATATATATATTAATATATATATATCATATATATAATATATATTTAATATATATATATACTTTTATAATATATATATCTTTATTATTATATATATATATTTATAACATCTATATAATTATAATATATATATTAAAAAATAAATGTATACTATTATACTATTAATAATAGATTAATATATATATTATATACTATTTATATATATATTATTATATATACTTTAATATATAAATATATATAATATATATATATTATTTATTATATATATATATATATAATTACTATACTATAATTTTTATATTTGATATTAATTTGTTATATTAATTATATATATATTAATATATATAATCTACTGATTATATATTATATATATAATATATATGGTTGGAAAAAAACATTGGTTTTAAGAAAAACAAAAACCATTGGTTTTTTATAAGAAAAAACAACAAATAAACCAATGTTTTTTTTTGTTTTTATTCTGATTTGGTGGTTTTAATGTTAGTTTTTACTGTTTTAATAGGATTTTAAAGGCAAAATCACTACTGAGAAGAATTGTTTTGTTACATAATGTGCTAACATATATTTTTAAAATTCCTTAAATAAAATTATATATTGGTTGGAAAAAAGCAGACGTTTAAAAAAACAAAACATGGTTTTTTCAAAAAAAAAACCAAGTAAACCAATGTTTTTTTTGGTTTTTTATTCTATTTTGATGGTTTTAATGTAGTTTTATGTGTTTTAATAAGATTCTCTAAAAAGGCACAAAATCACTACTTTAAATGTCAATATTTTATTGTTTAGTGAGCTTCTATTTTTAAATTCCTTTAATAAAATATTATATAGGGCTTGGAAAAAACCATGGTTTTAAAAAAAACAAAACCATTGGTTATTTTAACAAAAAAACACAAATAAACCAATGTTTTTTTGGTTTTTATTTATTTTGATGTCTTCATGTAGTTTTAATGGTTTTAATAGATTTATAAAGGCAAAATCCACTACTGGAACTATTAGCTTGTGTTATTATATGTGCTAACATATATTTTAAATTTCCGTAATAAATTAGCTTTAAATATTTAAGATTTTCAATATTTTTTCCTAAAATGACACTGGGTAAATAAAAAAATAATTTTATCATTTTTGAGATTTTACATAACTCATAAAGGTAAAAAATAGGGGTAATATCTATGAATATATTTAACTCTACTGAAAAAAATATGTTTAACTTTATTATTTTACCAAAAAAAAAAAAAAAAATGCATTACCCCAAAAGACTGTATTTTAAGCTCTAATGAATATTACAATGATTCTTATTATTTTGCTAATTTTATACTCAAGGAATATATATATCTACTATATATATTATATATATATTTTATACTACTATATATAATATATTAATATATTATATATCTATATTATATATATATATATATCTATATATAATTATTTATAAAGCATTCTACAATAAGATAATCGCAGAAAATCTTTGTTATTGCCTTCAGTCCTTCGATTGGAATTTGAGAAAGCATATAACATGCTAAGCAAAACACTAATAAATATATTTTTTAAATACCTTTTTTTTTTTTTTAAATAGTTTAAACCATTGGTTTTTTTATGTGGTTTTAAAATTATAATTTGTAATTGTATATTAACTATATTACTCGTGTATATTAAATTAATTTGAAAAATTTTTTCTGATAATTAAATTTTATTGACCGTTTTACAATGAGAAAATCAATAATACTAATAATATAACTAAATAATTATAATAAAAATAATAAAATATAAAAATAATAATAATAATAATAATACTATAAATAATCTAATATACTAATAACTAATAATAATATAATAAAGATAATAATACTATAATATATTATAATATAATAATTATAATATTAATAAATAATAATAATCAATAATATAAATATAATATCATAATATATATATAATAATACTAATAATAATCCACATAATAATATAATATTAATCATATAATAATTATATAATAGTATAAATATAAATATAATAATTATGTATATTTAATAATATATAATATTATATATTTAATAATTATAATTATGAATTTATTATTTATAATTAATTTATATTATTATAATTATCATTATAATAGTATAATAAATCTAATAATAGTAACTAATATAGTAATAATATAATAATAATAATCCATAATTAATATAATAATAATAATAATATAGATAAATATGTAATAATAATTCAATAATAATATCTATAATGATAATAATAATATAATATATAATAGATAATATATATAAATAATCTATAATATAAAATAATAATCATATAAATAATCAATAGATAATTATAAAAAATAACATGAAGAATTATTGAGGGAAAAACGTAAAGCTGTTTTCTTTAGATTCTTGAAATGCACCTATGCGATGATAAGTTATCGCACCACAAGCGGTGCAAGGCACGTGCGACCCAACTATTACACACCACACTCACCACTACACCATCCACCAACCCACACCAACAACCCACCACAACCACACAACAAACCCCAGCACCAGATATATATATTATATATATATATATATATATATATATATATTTATAATAATTATTATATATACTATATACATATATATACAAGATATATCTATTATAATATATATATAATATATATATATATATATATTTATATACTTATATATAATATATAATACCAACATTATAATCCAACCCAAGCCCACATTTTAAAGTTAGAATGTCCAATTACCGACCAATAATATTTTTTAGAAAAGGTTGAAATATTTTTACAAGTTTAAAAATTTAACCAGAACATTAACCACCACCAAATAACACCTTCCTCAAAATATATATTCAAATAATAAATCTTACTTCTTTATCAAGATCACTAACTTTGAATGGCATATATATATATACTATATATAATATTATAGTCGATATATTTCTATAAATTATATATATATATATGTTATATATACATTTAGGCATTTCCTATGTATGATATTAACATTATTATTATACTTATAATATATAATTTATTATATATTTTTTTGTTTTATTTATATATATATATTGTATTTTGTATATATTATTATATATATATTTATGTGTGTGTGTGCTTGTTTGTGTGTGTCTGCGTGCATAATTTGCGCGCGGTTGGTGGGCTCGTGTTAGGTAAGAGAGTTTATAAGACAAACCGGTAATGAATTCCCTGAGATATTCATGACGTGTTTAATTATTTGAATTCCCCAATTTGGGATTTAAGAGTAAGAAGTAACCGAACCTTTTTCCACTCCTCCATACCGCTATATCACTCTATCTCTCTCTTATATCCTAATACATATCTTCATACATCATCCTCTTTTTATCACTCTCTTACTTACATTCCATATCTTTACCTTCCTCATCTATTACCTTCATCTTATACCTCTCTATATTCTACTATCTCTATACTCTTCTTCTTTATCTTCTTACTCTTATATACGTATATATAGCTATAATATTATTATATATATATATAATTATATACTTATATATAGTATACATACATTTATTGAATATTTTATATTATACTATATTAACATATTATAAATCTTTTATACTATTTATATATATGTTACTATTATAATATACTTATATATTATATATTAATATATATATATATATATATATTTATATAGATATATTATATATATATATTATATATACTAACTATATATGATATATATATATATATAATATATATAATATACGTATAATATAATACTTATATTATATATATATATTATAATATATATATTCTTCTATCATAAACTTATATATTTTATGTATTATTATATATACATATATATATTTATATTACTTATAATTAATATAATATATATATATATATATATATAGATCTGTATATATTCTATATATATCTATATATTTATATATATATATATTATAATTAGATCCTAGATTCTATATATTAGTATATATAGATTATATTATATATATTATACTTATATATATATAATATATTATATATCTATATATTTCTATACTATAGTATTATATATATATAGTATGTATTATAGAGACGAGAGAGAGAAGGACTAATCAACAGTAGAGAGTAGAGAAACAATAAAGGATTCAACCAAACCATAAACGATGTTAGTTAAGTACACTACATTACACAAGAAAAAAGTAAAGGAAGTAGTGGATGATGAAGTGATGCTAACAGAAATTTAATTAAAGGTTTAAACGCAAGATGAATTCATAAACCTAATCTCCAGTAATAATCAAATACCATAACAGAGTATCACCTCCGACAGCATAAACGTGATCATCCATTTCATGAGATACAAAAGCACGCATTACGAATCTATTATTATGAATAATGATCAAAATATGAGATGTCAAACAAGAATTATTTGAATCACCGAGTATAGTTTTATATGAGACCACCAAAGAAAAATTAGTACTATTGAGGAAAAATTTATTATATTATATATATATTATATTCTATTATATTCTTTGTACTATAATATTATTATTATTTATAATATATAATATTATATTACCCATAATTCAACATAAAATAGGAATTATCACAAGTACAGGGTAATGACCAACTATTAAAGTTTAGTTACACAAATGACAAAAAAGCCACAAGTTAATTAAATACTATACACAGAATAATATTATATTATATATATATATATTTATACTATATATATACTAATATATATATTATATATATCATATATATTAATATATATTATACTATATAATATATATTATAT
Organism: Trachelipus rathkii; assembly: GCA_015478945.1. Classification (NCBI taxonomy): domain Eukaryota; kingdom Metazoa; phylum Arthropoda; class Malacostraca; order Isopoda; family Trachelipodidae; genus Trachelipus; species Trachelipus rathkii. The sequence goes on along the minus strand of JABUQX010093744.1, from coordinate 10,838 downwards.
AAACTAAAGAAAAAATTTTAACGTGCTCCTATTTACCATTAGAGGGTAAACCGGGGGGAACAAAAGAAATAGCAACATTAGGACGAAAATCCCACAATCGGCGGAGTACAACCATGTTAACCACAGTACGAGTTTTAATTCTTGCACACAGGTAGATAAAACCTCAAATTGTACACAGGAGGATTTGACCAGCAGTTATATGCACTAAGAGTGGGACTTAACCTATGACTTTAACGAGGCGTTTATTATATATTATATATATATCATATATATATATTATATATATATATCTATATTATATTATTATATATATATATAATATTATTATACTATCTATTATCTATATATATATATATATACTATATATTATTATATATATAATATTATATATATATATATATATTTATAATATATATATATTATATATATTATATATATATTTATATATATAGTACTCATAATATAAGCTACTATATAAAATATAGTCATACCTATATAATTATATATATTTATATATTATATATATTATATAAATAATATTATATATATATATGTGTGTGTGTGTATGTTGTGTGTGTGTGTTGCCGTGATGGAAATGTGTGTAAGCCAATTTTTTCTCAATTATAATAGTAATTCCCATAAAATCCCAATTAATACTTCTCAAGACTTCTAAAGTTAGACACTTGAGAGCATTTTTGTTTTAATTTTTATTATTATTTATTTATTATTTTTTATTATTGCTTATTATTATTATGTATTTCATTATCTTTTTATATATTATGTATTTTATACTGTGATGATATATTTTTATTATTTATTATTATAATTATCATTATTTTTTATTCATATTATTATTATTAATTATTTTATTATATTATTATTATCTATTTTATTATTATTTTTCATTATTATTATTATTATATTAGTATTTTATATTATTTTGAGTATTAGAAACTTTCGTTACAACATTTTTCCTTCGAGAGTTACAAAGATCTGATAAACCTTCAGAATACTATAAATAATATAACAAAGTAAAAACCAAAGAACCACCCTGTGCTACCACGATAATACGGAAGTTTAGTACAAAAGCCGGAAACCAGCGTAAAAGGGCAATTTAGAAAAGAAAGTTTAGTTGATGTAGAATTGTAAGCATTTATTTATATTATATATAAATAATATTTATCTAATATATTAATTATTTTGTAATATACTATTATATTATACTATTATTAATATAGACTATAATATAGTATCAATACTATATTATATAACTATACTCATATTTTTATATGCTATATTATATATATATTATTATATATAATAAATATTATACAAAATAACATATAATAATATATAATATAATATATAATTAATATATTATTACTTATATATTATATATAGCATATATATATTATATATAAATATAATATATAATATTATATTATATATATATATATATATATATTATATTACTATATATATTATATATTACTACTTATTATTATATATATATATATAATTATATACTATATATATTATAAAGATTATAAAATGAATTATATATTTAATTTAACATCTAAAAAAAATAGTATAATTCATATTTTTTGGCTTTTCAATAATTTATTTTATTTTATCTTTAATTTTTATTTATAGTCTTTAGATTTTTTTTTTTTTTGTTTGATTATTTTTTTTGTGTTGATATACATTAAAAATGAATTTTGGTGATATCTCCCTTTGTTTGGGTTTGGCAACAGTTTTTCTCTGAAAAGTTTGTAAAATAGTTAATCTTCGGATAAATTCCCTTCGCAATTAATAGTATTCAATTTGAAAATCTTGTTATTTATATTCATTACTCAGTCTTCCAATTATTACTATTTTATTGAATTATTAATAATTATTATTATTATTATAATTAATTTTTATATTATTATTCCTAATTAATTTTTAATATTATTATTTTTATATTATTTTTATTATTACTAAATTATTAACTCATTAAAAATTCCGTTATTTGTTTAACAGTCATTTTATTAATTCTTTTTTATTATTTTATAATTATATAATTATCTATTCATTAATAATTTTATTATTGATTAATTATCATTATCTTAATTATCATTATTACTTATTATCATTATAATTATTTATGTATTATTAGTATTTTTTTAATTTAATTTTAATTATTAATTAGATTATTTAAATTTAAATAATTATCATTATTATTATTGGTTAATCTTTGTTATAATTAATATCAATATTTTCTGCTGTTCATTATTATTAATTACTTTTTATTATTAATTTTTTATCATCATTATTAATATTATTTTCATTAATTTTCTATATTATTAATTTTATTTGATTATTATTTATGCTATTAAATATTATCTCCTTCTCCCCCTATCGTGTGTATAAACTTATCCCTCTATTTGAACATACCTTTGTTGATTTCTTAATTACTTCACTTATAATCTAATTAATTAAATTTAATTATTTAATGAGTCACTCTAGTGTCTCTCATTTGATTTAGTCACTCACGCCTATTTTTGCTCAAGCGACTTTATCGTATCGTGTGGGGGTGGTGTGTGATACTCATGTGGCATCACATTCTCAATGAATTTTGGCATTAACACTTGTTCCTTATACTATTTTTTGTGACTATGTTAATAGCTTTTCGAGTTGAATGTTAATGTTATGGGATAGTGAGGAGAAAATAATATTGAAGTAAGAGAGAACAACTTGCTTCAATCTGCAGATGACAATCTCAATCCTTATGGCAGTTGTGAAAGCGTCCCTTGTGTAATTATGTGGTTATTTACATACATTTAATCGCAGTTAGCCGTAGACGACGGACTAAAGATCTAAGTGTCAGCTCGATATGGCCAGCACGTATACATAATAGCGTGGAGATGCGTTTGTGCGCGTGAGTGAATCCACTAATGTGAGAGAACAATTATGTAAGGTTAGTTTTTTGGCAGCGAAGGGAATGGACTAGAATGGCCTGTGATTAATGAAGGAAGGCTGATCATTAAAATTAGGTTGAAAAAGTAAGTATTACATGCTAAAGGTTTAATGAAAAGAGTTATCAATTCAAGATTGGTTTTAGTGGAAACTCCGGATTAATGTGTTAGAAATTTTATAACCAGTGTTAGCTTCCATATCTATATTTAGAGTGTAAATGAATGTTGCTGTGATTTTTTTATGTTTTGAGTGAAAGACCTTCCATATTGTTGTTTAAATTATCACAACTCTTGAATAAATTATACCATATATATATATAATGAATAATATTAACTATTTTATATAATATATAGTATATAATAACTAAATACTATCATTATTATTATTATACTTATATTATTAATATAGTTATATTATATATATATTTATATTAATAATATTAATATATATATTATAATATAATATATATTATAATAATATATATATTATATATATAACTATATAATATATATTATATTATATTTTTAATAATATACTATTAATTATAATTATAATATATAATATCATATTATATAAATTAATAAATAATATATAATAATAAATAATTAAATTAATAAATAATAATTAATCAATTAATAAATATAAATAATTTAAATTAATAATTTAATTAAATAAATATAATAGATAATTAATAATATAATATATAAATAAGTAAGAACAGATAGAAGAAAGAAGAAGAAGAACCAGATAAGAAGTAAGTAAAGTACAAAAAAGAAATTAAGTTAAGAATTTTGTAGAAATAGAAGAATGAGTAAGTTATAAAGTGATAGAAGAAATGAGAGACGAAATATACCGAGTGTACTTTGAATGAATAAATTTATTGATATGTTATGGTGAATTGTTTTTATAATTATGATAATAATAATATTATTTACTGTAGAGATAAATATATATTGACCTGACGGTATTATTTATTATATGTAGATGTAAATAGTCCCATGTGATATTTATTATTCATCTATTTAATGTAATCTATCCCACTGAGTGTAGTTATTAGTGTTATTGAGTTAGAATTTATAGTCAGTTTTTTAATTATTTGATAGACGCGATTGTACTAGAAAGAGGAATCAAAATTTATCAAATATGAATATTGAGTAAAAATAAATATAATGGTAATAAAAATAATAATAAATTTTGATATAAGTGTGATAAGGTTCATAGTTATACTGCCTTAATCTTTAATTCTTTCACGCCTAATTTACACGTTAGTGGAGAAAGAAAGTAGTAATGTAGAATAGAGTTTTGGAAGAAGGTTGTGTAAATTTACGTTGTATAAGTGCTAATTAAGCATATAACTAACTCTAATAAGTATATACGTCTCAAAGCGAATAAATGGAAAACTTAAAACTTAGAAATTCTAACTTGAAAGAAATTTAGGAAGAAAATTTATATAGTTTATTAAAAATAAAGTAGTACAATTAAAACGTTATACTGAAATAATCTTTTAAATGTATAGCTATTTTTTGAAGAAGATTTTTTAAAAGAATATAAAAATAAATTAATAATAATGATGCGAAAAAGAATAACCAGATTTTGTAAAATTTATTTTAAATGACATAATCATAAACAAATTCATATTTTATAATATTTTAACTAAACATTGAATAAAATTATAATAAATTAGTTAATTATTATAACTATTTAATAATAATAATCAATAAATAATATTAATAATTAATAATAGAAATTATAATCATATAATAAATGATATCTAATAATAATAATAATTAATAATAATTATAAATAATATATATAAATAATAATTAATAATAATTTAATAATAATATTTAATAAATAAAGAAATTAATTATTAATATAATATTTTAAATGATAATAATAATAATAATATAGTAATAATAATTAATGAATTAATTAATAATAATATAATAATAATGATAATGATTAAATAATATATAATAATATAATAAAATTATATAAATAAATATATATTTATAATAATATATATAAAATGAAAAATAATAATAAATAATAATAATAAATACATTCTTATATATTATTATATAAATAAGTAAATTAATTAATAATATAAATAATGATAATCATAAATAAATTATTAAAAAATCGTTAATAATTATAATCTTACTGAGGTTGGTCATTTAATAAAAATTATAATGAAATTTGTAATACTATAATAATAATAATCAATGATATAATTATATAATAATTAATAATAAATTAATTAATGATATATATATAAATATATTAATATATTAAATTAGACTTAAATAAAATTATATACTAGATAACGGAGTAATATAATAATCATTACAGTGGACTAATAATAATTGCTACCAGTGACGTAATAGAGTAATTAATTATACATAATATAATACGAATAGATCATATATCCACACATTATTCATATAGATATAACAGTTTATACTATATTTATTAATTTAATATATATTTAATTATATGAATGAAGATTAATATAACATTTAATTCAATCTATATGTAAATAAATAAATAAATGGTATATAAAAAATCGGTAATGACTTTAATACTGATAGATAATTTCTAATAATTAACACTTTTTTATTAAATATTTTATTTATAAATATGAATCAAAAATTTTAAATAATATAATTAATTTCTTACTATCATAATTAATAATAATAAATAAGATATATACAATTATGAGGTGAAGGTATTACATTACATATAAATTATAACTAATAAATCGAGAGTAAGTTGAGATGATTAAATAGTTATAGATTTAAAATAATTTTAGTTAATTTTATAATTTTAATAAATTAATAGAAATAATACGTCTAAATAATATTGGATAATAAATTAATATAATAGATAATACTTAAATATAATAATAATATATAATCATATATATATCAGATATAATAATGATAAATTAACAATATATCATAATATTAATAGAGTAGTAATTAAGCAATTAATCATTAAATTCTCTAAATTTTAATAATATAATTAAATATAAATATATTATAATTATATATAAATAATAATATTAATAATAATAATAATACATAATATAATAATCATAATAATAATAAAAATAATAATAATAATAATTTTTATTAATTGTATTTTTATTGTTAATTTATTAAATATTATGATTATTATAATTCATTATTAAATACTTTATTATATTTTTTATTGATATATTAATATTTAATATTATTTAAATTAATTATTTATTAGTATAAATTTACTAAATTATTCATTATTTTTTAAAAAATTATTTATTATTTCTATATAATTATTATATTATAATATTATTATGTAATATTATTTTTTATATTATTAAATTAGTTATTTACATTATAAATTTATAAAGATTTAAATAATTTCGTTTTTATTTAATAAAAAAGTTTTAATAATTTTTATTTATACTATTCTTAGTGTGAGTAAGTATTTTCAATTATTTCTTATTTAAACAATATATTTATTATTAATTAATCTATTATTTATTTATTATATTATTATTATTTATTCAATATCATTTTTTTTATAATGAATTCTTATTTATTATTTATTTTTTGTATGTATTATTATTATATTAATTAAATATTTTTAAAAAGTGATAATTCCATTTTTATTGTTAAAAAATATTTTAGAAGAATGATTATATTATTATTATTATTATTATTCTAGTTGTAGAATTATTAGTTAGATGAGTGACAGTTATTGAGAGTATGAGTTGAGTGATGTAAGTGTGATGATAGGGTGATTAGTGGGTTAGCACTGATTGATTATATTTAATTATTAATTATTTATTATTGGATGTATCTACTGCTATTCTTGATTATTGAGTAATATTAATTATTATTATTATTCAATTTATTATTATTACATATTATTATTTAATTATAAATATATAAATTATTAAATATTATATTATATATTATTATTTAATTAGTTCAATTTAAATTATTTACATTTTGATTACAACTAATCCTAAGTTTTCTACCTTTGGTTTTCACTTTTACATATATAAACAAAATAAACCTGGATGGAGCATAGATTAATAATTTATTAGGTGAGGTTTATAATAAATTAAAACATAGAAAAAATTTAAGTATTATATATTAATAACTCCGTTAAAGGTGATAATTTCCTTAATTCTTGTTAAACTTAAGGTTGCCATTTGATGATACAGAATTTTTTTCTTAAGATTTAAAAGAAGAGAATATAAGTCACTGGAAATTTACTTTTTACGTTTGTTGGGCTGAGCAATCAAATTTTTCTTTACATGTATTTTGCATGTTGCACAATACATTAAACAAACGACATAACTTAAGCTTAAATTTCTTTGAGCTGAAATAATAAGAAAGACTCATATACACGTGTATATATTAATTAATATATAATTCTTACTTTAACAATAAGTAATGTGCAAGTGAGTAAGTTGTCATACTAAAGGGGAAAATACATAATGATAGTCTCTTTATTATAATATTTACTATAATATTTTTATTTGATATTTGTAGAAAATTTCTAGTTTATTAATTTTAAAAATGTAATTAATTTTTTATAAATTCATTTTTAATTATTTTGATGTTTATTTCTTTTTATATAAAATTATATTCATACTGTATTAATATAAATTGAATACTTAAATTAAAATACTTTAATTACATTAATATATAATTAATTATATAATATATAAATATATATACTACTTAATATATATATATTATATATTTATATAATATATATTAATAATATTATAATATATATAAATATATTTAAGAATATATATTAAATCAAAGTACTATATTATTATATAATTATTAATATATTATATATTATATATTATAATATATAATTATAATATAATATATATATGTAAAATTACAATGATATAAGTATAAAATAATATAATATAATATTATCATATAATATTATATTATCTGAATTAATATATTAAATCTATATTTATAGTTAAAAAATATATAATATACATATTAATTTATAGAATTATATATATATTATTAATTAATATATATTATATAATATATATTATATATATATATATCATTTATATATATATTTATATAAATAATATTATAAATATTATTATATATATATATATATAATATATAGTATTTATACTAATATATTAATAAATATAATATTATTATAAATATATATTCAATAATAAAAGTTGTGCCTATCAGGTTTAAGGTTAAATACCCATTAATCAAATGTGTTAATGTAGACTGTTAGGTGTATAAGTATAATTTATTAATACATTTAAATAACATTTTGTAATAACATTTATTTAGTTAAAGCCAGATATGGATAATATAGTTAATTATTATCAATATATATATATATTATTATTAATTATCAATTATAAGAGATAGTCTATTTTTATATCTCAAACTTCCTGATAAATAATATATATATAGATACTATATAATACAAAATCATTTATATTTCAATTTATCTAATTCTAACACAATCTATGGCTGGCCATTTTTAATTTGGATTTAATAGGCGCAGCAGCCCCGTAAAGATTGACTCACATACATAAAATAGACGCACTTCCGCCATAACTGTAATACATATATTATATATAAATAAATAATATACTAATATACTAATATAGGATATTTATATTTATATAATATTATATTAACGATAATAATTAGAAATTCCCCATAAATATAAAAATTCTACAAATTAATATAGTAATTATAATATATAATATTATATTATTTATATATATTAATAATATAATATATCATATATAATAAACTATTAATATAATAATTATCTATACTATTAATTATAATAATATCAAATATATATAATATTATATATAATATTAACATATATTATTACTATTATATTTATAGTTCAAGACAAAACAATAATGGATTTAAGGTAAATTAAATAGTTTAGATGCTACGTCACTTACAGGTATTAAGAAATCCTTTTGGATAGCATAATGAAATGTTATAAAATACTTTCATTAGTATTAGTATATTTTAAATACATTTTTATTATAGTTGCTCATGAGTTATTTTTGTATAATTTACCTAAATATATAGGTATATAAATATATATAATTTATTAATTAAATATAATATTATATTTATATATATAGATATATATATAATATATATATATAAATTATTATATTAATATAATATATCTAAAGATATGAAGTGATAGTAATAATTATATTATTCGACAACATACTTATAATTACGAAAGAAATGGAAATTGGAACAAAGTATAGAACTTTAGTATATAAATAAATTAAAACAAATTTTTGTTTATTTAATAGTAAAAAAATTTTTTATGATAATGATAAAATAATTTTACGGAAATATTAATTTAATATACTCTCATAATTTAATAATCTTTATAATGTTACGTATATGTGAGCATCAAAATGTAACATAAATTAATTCTTTTTGGATAATACAGATGCTTTATTTTCGATATTTTAAAAATTTGATAATTATAGAATGAATGGATTATTCGGCACTGGCCAGTTCATAATCATAAATCATTCTATAATTTAATTTTAATTATATATTATATATATAATAATATATTAAATTATTAACATATATATATATATTAACTATATAATATATTAATAAATATATCATATATTAATATATAATATTATATTAATCAGTATATATTATATAATTAATATATATAATGATATATTATATCTATATAATAATATAAATAATATAATATATATTATAATATATATATTAATATAATATATATATACATATATAATATTATATTATATATATATTATAATTATATATATTAATATATATTTATTTCTTATATTATATATATTATATTAATATATATCTATATATATATAATATAATTAATATATAATTTATAATATTAACTTTTTTAAATAATATTATATTTTGATAATGCACATTTTATTATATAGTCAATAACGTTCCTCCGGTTTAATAATATTTAAATCTTAATCTATTCCTATATCCCATATTGTGAGAGGTTTCCTTTACTTTTGAGTTCTCTCGCTGTTTGTTAAGAGATTGAGTTAATTTTTCAAGTAACATTGACTTTGTATAGATAGGTCATTTAACATAATTTAAGCTAGATAAATATATATACCTCATTTGAAATAATGGATTTAGGAAATAGTATTACTTGAATTTAAGTTAATCTCACTCACCACTACCAGTTAGAGTGAGTACATACGTCGTCGGTAATGTAGAGGAATATGTTTCCTAATCATTTATAATAATTATTATTAGGTATTATTATATTATTATTACTGTAGTATATTTATTATATAATTAAGAAGAACTCATCTAATTAATTTACTTACTATACTATAGCTATGTAATTGACTTGACTTGATCTTCGGAGAGGGTTTTCTTCTTATAAGTTAGGATCTTTGTCTTTACATTGGACTTATAATTATTAGGATAGGCCTGAGTGATTAGGTAGGGAACTATAGTAGATTATATATAATTATAAATTATAACTATATATATATGTATATATTAATATATATATATATAATATATATAGATATATATATTTTCATATATATCAGAATATAATTAATTATATATTATATTTATATATAAATATATATAAATATATATTATGATATTATATTATATTACAAATAAATATATCTAATTATTATTATCTTTACATATATTTTAATATATATTTCTAATATATATATATAATTATATATATATTTAATAATTTTATTAGCCATACAATGAGCGTCATTTAAACTTTAATAATATTTTAGAGCTATTATATGTTATTTATCTTCTCTCTCTTTC